>UZAE01001134.1:0-15047 GCA_900617975.1 Rodentolepis nana | reverse complement strand
GGGGGGAACAGAAGAGTGTATCAAAGGCGAAGGTAGATAAGGTGGAAAAAAGGTGGGGTGAGTACTGTGCAAGTAGTCGAATATGACATGCAGTGGGGTCATGGTAGTTTGAAGTCAACTGCCAGGTAATAGACTTTTTTGCCGTATGAGTATACGTTGCCCATGGTGCACCATGTGGAGGTAAGTCTATCGCACACCCCTTATTCGGGACGTATATTGTGGATCAAGTGTGTACACGCGTGGAGCTACTCATGATCAGGATGGGGGATTAGGTTAAACAGAGGTTAATGATTGGTCACGGATGGGGGATTAGGTTAAACAGAGGTTAATGATTGGTCACTGTTTGTACGATCGCGTTAAACAGAGGTTAATGATTGGCCACTGTTTGTACGGTCATGCACACAGAGTTAGGCCACCTCCCAATCCTGGCGAGCAGACATGCAGGCATATGATGACGCACAGAGCGATAACGTGTCCCACAAAGTAGATTTTTAAAAGTACACATCGATCACATTCTACGTCTGAGCAGCCTCTTCTTTGTAAACTTTTGGGTAACATTTCATTATCAATTAAGCTATGGTAATTTCTTAAGGCTAAAACAAAATTGAGCGCATGAATTATTGAATAGAAAAGGATTTCATTAAATATTGAGTTATTTGATAAAGTTGAAATTTTACGATACCTTGATTGAATAAAATTTCAGTTTGATCAGCAAAACGTGAATTTTCAAGATAAAAATATGTTTTAAGAGGTATTTCAATGTCTTTGATTTTGAAGGACCTTAATATAGCTACCGCCAAGTTAGATCTCGAAGAGTACCTATCTGTTATTATTGAATATCTACTACGTATGATTATGTTACATGCTTATTTTGTGCTTTCCCATCCTAAAGCAAATGCGTGCGCAACCGTCTACTTCATCTACTATTAATATTCCCTTATACGAGGAATTAAGCGTCTGTTTCGCATTTGCATACAATCTGTAAAACGCCTGTAATAAAGGCTTGTATGAGATGAAATTTGTGATTAATGTATCATTAACAAAAGAGGCCTTTCGGAATTAAGATTTATACTGTGGAAATCTCATAAAACTGATGTAAATAAGAATCGCTTTTCCTTCTTACATGAAGATAGTTATCAAAAGCGCTCAAGGCTCTACATTAACTTGGTCAAAGCATACTTTCCTACGTGAGCTCAAACATCCTGAAGTGGATACTACGAAATAGGCCCTGAATAGACCTCCACAAGCCCCTCTGACAAAATATAAAGGTGGCATATTGTAATTGAAATTTGCTATGCAGCGTTCAAAGTGTCAAGAACATACTTCGTATAAAGTGAAGAGCCTTTATTGCAACTCATAGCTAAATTTCACAATAATTTGTGCTCAAAATAAAATTATCGATGTCCTATGTTGAGGCGACTAGCGATTGCTGAGTGGTTAAGAGATCCCTGCTCTTACGACAGCATTTACTCTCCACAAAATTAGCCCCTCGACTCCACCTTCCAGGCTATTTGGGTGTTCTTGCGATTCATTTGAGCAACCTTGCTTGTCTTATGCTCTATGCAGCTCTTCGAGGGATTTCAAGCATAAATTATTTTCCTACACCTATTTCTTTATTCCCAAACAAGTATGAAGTTGCTACTGTTTATCTGCTTTTCTGCTTTATTTTAATTGATATAATTTAAATACCTTACTCCCTCCCCCCCCCCTCCCTTTTCAAGGGGTTGGCTTAAAGGGACCTAATTTTCCTTTCAAGTCGTGCAAATGTATCATAAATGGGTTGATTAACAAAATGGGGTTGCTTTTGTATAGTAGATGTTTGCTCCATTTGTAATTATCGTGAAATATTGTTCTTTGAAGTGTGACTGAGAAATCGCCGTCAACCCTGCACTCTCCTGCCAATGCAAGTGCCCTTAGTTAGCTAATGCACTAAATGTGCAGAAGACAATCAACTTCTCGGTAGTGTGTTGTAAGACGTAATTTGGTCAGGTCTTGTTGAGATGCGTTTAGCAGATCAACTATGAATTGGCCTTCTAGTAGTTGGGAGGGGGGCATGTTGGGGTGTACTCGCAAACATACGTCATTTTAATTTCCCTCAGCACCAACAGAACATTGAATTACGAATTAATTATTTAAATAGGCAGCGTTTGTAAGGTACGCGGGTGGATTTATAAGTGGAATTCATTGATAGTTAAGTTGATTGAACACTGTTAAGAACGCGGCCATTTTGACATATTGTAGTGAGTATGTGGTGACTTTATAAAATTTATAATTTTTACAAAACTCTTTTTCTTCATTTTAACCACAGAATGCGTACGATTCATGGGATTAACAAGGTTAACTTGCCTGCATAATCGTTTCTATCTTACCAGTAATTCTGATTTATATTTGCATTTAAATAACTTTTTCTCTGCAAATAATATTTATAAATATCCTTTCATTAGGTAAGAATGTATGTAGAAAAAAACGAGTAAATAATAGAAGAAGGAAATTGTGGTGTTGTAAATTATCGTAAAATTATAATTTGTCCACGTGGTGCACCCCGGGCAACGTATACTCATGCGGCAAAAAAGTCTATTGATCGGGAATTGACTTCTCACTTCAAACTACCAGAACACCCCACTGTGTGCCATATTTCACCACTTCCACAGTAGTCACCTCACCTTACCCTTTCTCTGCCTTTGTGCCTCTGTCTCTTTTACATCTTTGAATCACTCTTCTGTTCCCCCCTCCCCACCATCTCGACTTTTTTTCTCTTTGATGTTCCTTCCCCTCTGTGAAGCCTGAAGTCAACTAAAGCCCTAATGATAGCTATCATAATGCCTGCCATTTGATATAAATAAATAAATAATTTGTCACGGAATGATCAAATGTGTTAATAACAGGATTCTTCGCCCCAAATAATTCGACTATTCTCAATGACTTTTCCCAAAAAAACAGTTATGCTTATTTTAAAATGTGATTTTTAGTGAAAATCAAAGGAATTTAAAAGAGCTATAGACTAATCAGACTCTCTGAGCCTTGCGTTTATATCTGTAAATTTAAAGCAGTATTTTACCAAAGAATTTTTCTATAACTGAAAGAAAATGAAATGTGTCATCCAATTCAACGACTTGCGAGAAGTAATGTGTTATTATTATGATGAGTGTTTGAGAAGTGGACGCAGGGGTATAACTTCCATCGGTTCACACCCAGTGATTGGAATGGCAAACCGCGCTGATTGAGTCAAGCTAATAAGGGGGCTGATAGGATTCGAGCTTCTAAGCATTTATTTATTTCAAATGGCAGGCGTTATGATGGGTATCATTAGCCATTTAGTTGACTTCGGGCTTCACAGAAAGGAAGTGGAACATCAAAGTGGCAAAAAGTCGAGAGGCGGGCCAGAATAATTATTCACAGACGTAAAAGAGACAGAAAGACACAAAGGTAGAAAAAGGGTGAGGTGAGTTCTGTGGAATTAGTCGAATATGAAATGCAGTGGGGTCTTGGTAATTTGAAGTCAGAAGTCAACTACCGATTAATAGACTTTTTACCGTATGAGTATACGTTGCCCAAGGTGCACCGCGTGGAGGTAAGTCTATCGCACACCCCAGTTTCTAAACATTGAGGCTCTGAGATGCAAACCCTAACCCAAAATGAGCTTCTTTTATCGTATTTTATGATGGCTTGAAGATTCTTATTATTATACTTCATTATGTACGAATAATATTTAAAACTAATGAAGACAACATTCAAATGGAAACATCAAGTTACATTATCTTGAGTCGGAGTGCGATCAGAGTGACTCGAAGGCGTTCGTGGTAAAAATACGAGGGATGGCTTGCAATACGCAAGCTCAACTCCATCATCACTTCAATTGCATTAAAAAGGGATAAAATTGGATCTAAAGTTACTTCAATGAAGTCTGCTCTTTACTTCCACTGCACCAGTCATTATTGCTTAAACCGATCACACTATGACTCCTTAATTCCCATCTCAAAGCCACCGAACCGCAAGGACTAAGGCGTCAAAATTTATGAAGCGTCTTATTGCGCTAATGGAAAATGAGCTTGTTTGTTTAAAATGTCGTTACGCCATAGTTTAAACGGGCCTTTAACTTGAAGGGAATTTAATTGAATTCAGTTCAGGATAATCACGTCACTAATATATTTCTAATAAAATATGTTTAATGTTAAGTACGTGGTAAAAGCAATTAAGAGATATTTAAGAGTGGTTTTTTTCAATTTGATTAATAATGACCACAATATATAATAGGTTGTTCTACGGGAAGACGATCTATCAAATTGTGAAACTTATTTCGGTTATTAATTGGATTTAAAGTATTTACGTATGTAACGCATTTAATGTTGCAGCACTATCGAGAAAGAAAAACTCTCGATCATAGCGGTCCTATCGCTGAAACCCTGTATAAACGTGATTTGTAATTGACTGATGGTTACTAGAATCTAGCCAATAAGAAACCTCTAAACGGCGACGCCCAGTTTGTGCGTCATACTCACTTTAACCAATCCCATCAAGCGCGGATTCAATTGGTACGTCAAATTCTGAGCCCGTCTTTTCATTGCTTTCCGTCCTCTGTCTTGTCTTGAGCAGAAATGGAAGCTAGAAAGTTAATGCCAATAATATTTTACTGCTATTTTGTTTAAGAAACTTTCAGGCCGGAGGAGAAATCTACCATTTCTGCAAAGATTGTGTAATGTTACTCAGCCTCGAAGCCCGTCTCTTATCAACCGCCATTGTCATCTTTAATTGGGCGACAAGTACCTTCAATTGTGGCATTTTCAATTATATTTTCACTGTAACCGCTAATAATACAATCAAAGTAACACAATCCAGCATATCCAATGCAATCCTTGAAGCTGTCAATCAGAATCTCTTTCAAGGCGGAAGTAGAAGACTAGAAGTTTACAATTGGCTTCCTGTCGAACTCCAAACCGGAAGCGGGGTCTCTCGTAATGTTGCTATTCTCACTGGAGTCACCATCATCGTTTCTTTACTGTTTCTTATTCTTCCCTTGTCTGTTATCACTGTCACTTGCTGTTGCCATTGCAGATTTAGGGCTAAGGAAAACGCGAATATTAATGTGAGTTTGTTAAATTTATTACATCTTTCTTAGTACTACACAAGTGAGCATATTTTGTTCTGTTCTGCTTAATGTCAAACCGGTCATGCAGATGTTCATTAAACGTTATTTCAAATATATTTCTCATTTAAATTCGTGGAAGTTTAAACAGCTGCGATCAAATCTTTGTAGTAATTTTGATTGTTGAACAGTTGTGCTAAACAGTGAGTTACTAAAGGCACACGATTTAAGCATTTGTCATTTTGAGGTGACGATGCGCAATAAAATAATGGGAGAAGTGTAGAAATGCTTTTATGCTGTTCCACTTACAATTCGCATTAACATCAAATTTCATGTTTAAGAGCTCAACTTGAATTTTAGTATCGACTTAACCATTTAAAGCGACTTTAAACATTGTTCTTTCAACAACTTCAGCATTCAAAATAACAACGGTGGTCGAAATCAAACATTGCTTGTTTGCTCTTTACGAACATTTGATAGAAGAGCTTTTAGGTAAAAAGGTATCTGAAGTGATATTAATTCCAAATAAACCCGCTTTTATAATTGTCCTGTAACGTTATGATGATAACAGGGAAAAGAATGGATAATTGAAAGGGGAGACAACACTGAGGATGCGAAAGAAGGTTAAAAGGCAAGCTAACTGGCTAAGCATCACATGAGCACTTTGGTCAAATGAAGTTGAAAGTCTTGTTAATGAGACAATTTGATTAAGCTAAAGAAAAAGTATCGTGTTCTACCGTCCGACCCAAACGGGGATTTGTTACGCTAAATTTGTAAACTGTGCAATATCATACAATATCATTTTTCTTCTCAACAATTGAAAAAATTATCAATTGATGCATCATTAAGCACCGATTGCCGAAGAAATGCACCACACTATTAAAAACATGAATTCGGATCACAAACGAATCAGTTATCGCTCAATATTGCACAGCCCCAACCCCGTTCTCCTCCATCATTTATTGGCTTTACTGTTACTCGATATCACTGACTTGCCTTAATCAAAATTGTAATTTATATTACTATTTGTAATTACAATAATAACAGAACGAGAGTAGCGCTTACCACCATGTGAGAACAGCAGATTATGAAGCACCGGTGAACATTCCCATTCATCTTTATGTTAATGATAAATAAAAATTAACACGATCGTCATAATTTGGTTCTGATAAACTAGATGAAAGTACGAAAAATTTCAATGTGTTATATTTTACATCATAATAATTTAATATTTTTAGGACGTTTATGGGAATAAATTTGTCAGTTCTTTGAAAATACTGTTAGTAAAGTTACTATGACAGCGATTTCCTTTACATTCTCACGTTTTTCTAAAACACAAAGGAGTTGTCCCAACGCTATACTGTTACCAAGGCAACAAGAGCATGTAACTCAACAAATACATTTGAAAAGTATGAAAAATAGCAAAAATTGGGGCTTTGTAGCATTATATGGCCAAATGTCCAAGGTTGAATAGGCTGTTGTTGGTGTTTATTTATTTGCATGAAACTACTAAAATTTACGATTATTTGATTACTCTAAGCCTTCCTTTAAGTCGTAACCAGCCACTGTGATTTCCCTTACATTAAACTTGATAAATGGACTTTCTACCGTGTACCCAGTCATTATAAGCTAGTATGATTTTCCATTTTGGTTGGAAAGAAAATGATTTATTTGTAATAAGTGTCAACACATCGACTATTGGCGCTATTTACATATCATGGAATGTTTAATGTAGTGTTTTACGTGACGGCACATAATTACACATCCGATGTTGTTCAACTTCCTTTACGCAATGAATCAATAATAGGGACCTTAAGGTCCTGAAAGACTCTTGACGTCTTTCAAATTTCAAGTTAATTCTCCATTGAACCAAAATACTTCCATTTTCATAGACTGTTCACCTAAAAAGAGCACCATCAGAAAAATGTGTTATTTTTAATAGATTAATTATTTTGACTTTTCCTCTTGATCCCAAGTAAATGGCTTGGACGCAATTAAAATTGTTTCGTTTCTTATCACTTTTGTATCTTATATACATACGACTTCATTAAGATTACTTTGGAAAAATAGACTGCTGGATGCTTGAGTCTAAACAAATGCAAAAATCAACTAATGCGCATTGATTTAAAGAAATGGATGTATAATAATTGATATTGACCAATCGGAATTTTAATGTCTATCTCCTAGACACTCAAATTGCTTGATTTATTCAATTCTATCTTAAGTTTTAAATCCACAAATCTTTGACTAAACTTATATGATCATATTTGATAAGGTTTCAAATCAACAAATCAGTAACATTTTGAAAATGTTGGTTCTCTATCAATTATTAAAGGGTTTAATGGATAGGATTTGGAATATGATCCTATATTATAGTTTGTTTTGTGCATACATTTTGAGTTATATATTTTACGTTAATGGTACTTTAGAAAGGTTTGCAATCTATTTAACTATTTTTTGCTCTTTAAGTAACCATCAAAGATTTTATGCAAACAGTTCTGATAAATTTTCTAGCGATCTCATGGAAAGGACACTTACCAAGGCGCTTATTTTTTGGAGAAAATTCACGCGCAAGCTCTGGAGGCGATTAAAAATTCCGATAAAAGTACTGACTGTTTCAATCTTTGTCATATCATCGTGTTCGTTGTCACTTTCCTTCTCCTTGTGGCACTAACTGCTTCAGTTGGAGTTCTTTTCATTGCTGGATTTATGGTGACTGACATGCTAACAGAGGACACTGCCCAAACACCACCCACTTCCTTCTCATCTGACAATTTCACCATTCTCACAGGAGTGAAGTTCATTTTCTCTCAGTTTCTCGACTTTTTGAACACTGGTATCAGTGATGGTATAATTTCCACAGAAATTCTTCTCAAAGATATCAACTCAACTTTTATGGTGAGCTTTGCTATTTTATGTGCAAATTACCCTGTACATTAACGAATATTGAATATAAAATAAGAAAAAAGGTTAAAGCGTGCATAAGAAGGTTCAGAGTTCTTTCCATTTTTCATGGAATGATACATAAAGAGGACAAAATCCCACTTGGTGTAACGTATTACCAACATGCAATTGGTAAATATTCATATCATTCTCTCCTCTTACTACTTTATCTCTGTACTATTGTTATATCACAACTCTTGATCCTCTGATTATGTGAAAGGCATTCATTCAGAAGCTTAGCTAAGGAATGTAGAGAATGAAAATAGACTCTTTAATTTTAATTTATGCGCTGTTGACGATCGTTCAATGTGGTTGGTCATCAAAGCCGAGATCTTAAAATCACTGAGTATAGGTAAATTTATAATTCATACATGTGGGTGACCAGATGCACCAAAGATTTATGATCTTCAAGATAGATATCTCTACATAAACTTTTTTTCAAAATAGTGAAGTACCAGGATGATTTGTGTGGTTCTTGTTAAAGCTCAATGATAAAATATTCGATAAATAACGGCGACCAGAACAACAATATCAGTCAAACAGTATAAAGGTAACGACAAATAATGAAACCAACCGCAGACACACTCGAAAAGTAGCATTAAATTTGCAGTTGAAAACTTTTACTGACTAATTACATTTTTCATATTTACAAATTTAATTTTTGCCAATAACTTGGTGCTCGCAAGATATTTTTAAATTTGGTAAAATTCAAAATGCTATAGTTGGTCCAATATTTTGGGTCACATAAAATCTCGATCGGTAACGGATCTTAGGTAGAAACTAGCAATTGGCATATTTTTAAATTTTAATTTCCTTTTCATTAGAAAATCTCGAAAATGAAAATGCATCAAGGGTTGGGAAAAGAAATTTGCCTTTATATTTTATATGATAATCCAAAAATCAGTAAAACATTCTATATCAAATTAGTATTAACAAGCATTATGTATAATATTTACATTCGCCTTGAAATTTGTTTTAACTTATTGAACTAGCATCGAAATTTCGAAATGATTAAGATAGCTAAAGGTGGGCGAAGAGACATATACGAATAATTTAGGCAAACTACGGCGGAAATTATGTATTTCTCAAAATATTCTTAATGTACAATATATCTAGCTCCATAGCTGAGAATGACGTCCTTATGTGTTGCATTTCAAATACTTTATTTTATCAATTTTTCTTCCTAGACAAAGGTATTCCTTTTAAGTTCAAAATAAAATTATCCAAAAGTGATTAAGTGGCTGCTGAATAGATCTGTTGCTGCTTACGTTAGCGTGAATCAGCTAAATTCATTAGATATCACAATTAGCTATTTCGATCTTACGGCTCTAAGTTTGGGGTAATGTGGTCTTGTTCACTCCTCGCTGAAGTACGTCAAATTCATTCATTTTTTTCATAAGAATGTACTGGAACCGAAGGTATCAAGTGCCGTTGATGAGCTACTGGTCACATACGGTGTTAAACCCCTAATGCATGCAGGTGAAACATTGCAAGGTGACTTGAAAGTCCTTGAAACCAATATGGATTATATCAGGCTGCACAATCAACAAGTCAGTCAAGATATCTCCCAATTGGTTGGAAAATTCAGCACAATTTACAATCTAGTTGGGCCCGAACTTGACAAAGTTTGTAATCGTTCAATGGGACCTGAAATAGAAATCTTGTGTGACAGTCTCAAGGTAATACAACTTTTAAATATTCAATTTGATTTATTTATTGCTATTTCTCACACAATCCAAACTTCGGTAAATGCATTGACTAATGATGCATATTTATGCTTTTGAAATCTTGCATAATTTTGCATTTGATGGTTAAATGGTAAATGATGTTTACCTAATGATTTATCTCATATCACTGGAATACGAGCTGTAAAGCAAATTCAGCTACTTTACCAATGGGTGGGATAAGATCTCTGCGCATTGGTGCTCAGTGGCTCAGTTAGACAACTACAGCCCAAGTAGTAGTTTTCTATTAAAATGGCTCCAAAGTGCCTTCTCTCCAGTCAGGCTAAGTGCTACTGATATTTCTTTGAAAGGGGCTCGAGATTTTTAATACAATATTTTCCATTTTTCGGTGGAAAAATTTCTCGTACTCTATCACGGTCCTTTCAAGTCATCTTTTCCTTGGGTCTTTGGGATCAGTTCTAATTAGGCTTTGATATATACTTGAATCAGCTATATGAAGATTATATACAATAGTGGACCAACAGACTGGGATAATTTGCTGTTTGATTTATTTTCAGAGACGTGCGCCCATATTAATTTTGCAATTCAACGCATCAGCAATCAAGGTCGATCCACCAGCTGTTTTAAATTTCATTTTTAATGAGCTTGGGGTTGACTTAACTGAAATTCTCAAACAATTCAGTGAGTTCACAGTAAAAATCGAAGAAGTTGAAAATGATGTTCTCGCCAAGTTGTCGTCTTTTCTTGATCTAAACTCTATGCTTGCTCCACTAATGCGAGTTTGGGACACTTTGGGAAATGCAACTGTTTCAATCAGTGGAAATTTAACCAAAATCACTGAATCTATTTCCGCTAACACAAGTAGTTCACGTGCATTGGTGTCAGTTTTGATCTATGCACCTTTAACCCTTATTCTGGCTCACCTTGTTGCAAATTCAGTCGTCGCCACTCTCTATGCACTCGAAGCTAAGAAAACCGAAGTATTCTACCGAAGTAAGTTCTTTTTTAATACACTTCTAGATGTGATATGCCAGAATGGAAGTTACACTTACTTTCTCTTGTGTTGTTGCAGGTAGTACTGACTCCTATGATTCATCTCGTGTCTGCAGCAATAGCGGCAACTTAGTCCATGCTACGATCATACTTGTTTTCTTTACCATTCTATGCATTTTAATAATACTTCTACTTCCTGCTGTTACAATGTTTGCAAGTGACGGCTGTGTCTACCTAGTTGAGCAAAAAGGGGTAGCTCAAACCGATTGCATTCTCAATTCATATATTGAAAATGAAATCTGGCCCACTATTGTTGCAGAGATCGAAGGAGCGCTTGAGCCATCAGTTAGAGATTTTCTTGTCCTTTCTTCTCCTCGAAATATTGTCAACGCTTCTACAGTGATATGTGGAGAATCCATTCATACGACCAATTTCAATGGACTTCTAAGAGCTGTTGGATGGAATACGTTCATCAGCATTCCAAAAGTCTTCGCAAGTGCTGATGTTCAAAAGAAAATTCAGGAAGGGGAACTGTAAGCCAAGGGCCTTCTTGATTTTTTAAAGACAAAACATGGATTAGATTAATTCTTTACCATTCTAGGACTCTTAAACAGGAAATTCTGAATCAAAACCTGGGAAGCTTAATCCCATCCGATTTGGATGAGATAATAAAAACAACCCAGAATCTGACTCACTATTTTGATGCTATGAATTACCAGGTAATCCACTTCTTGCATTACTCGAATTTATCTTCCCTTTCATCTTGCGCTATTTCCATATCTAGCCCTCCATTGACGAGCTCTCTCCAAGCAAACTTCCAAGTAAAGAGTTGGCCAATTACGCAAGCGATTTGGAAACACTCATTTCTAAGATACAAAATTTGGGACTGCAGGCAAGCGATATTTTGCAGCGTTGTGTTATTTTGATACGCGATGATATGGTAGCTCTGGAGCAAGTCGGTAGGAACGCTTCCAAGTTACGAGAGGCTTTTATGGAGGTTCAGGCCCGTAGAAATTTAACGACGGGGATTAATAGTCTCGTAGCCGGTATTGAAGAAGTTAGAAAGGTGAGTAATCTGTTCAAGCACACTTACTTAATAGTAAGATTTTAAAGTCTCAAGTTTTTTGTACTTTGCGCATTTTTACTTCTTATAGACATTCAGCAATGATTCCACCATACTCGCACCGATAACACCAATATACTGGAATCTGGTAGATTCATTTAAGGTGGATCTTGAATCTGGGTTGGATCCTGTAATCCAATCATTCTTGCATAGTATTCTACCTTGTTCAAAGGTCTACGCAGCTGCTGACGCGTTACTTCAATTGGTTTGTAAGCAAAATGGAGTCGTAAGTCTTCATAAATAAAATTTCCCTCCCTTAAATAATTGTAAAATAATATTTTGCGAAAGTTATTTTTACTGAGGTTCAGTCGCCCGTTAGAAAAAAGAGAGCGTTGGGATTAAAATAAATAAAATTTTTAGACGACGTGTCAAATCTTTTGATTTGTTAAAAATTTGTTCACTTGAGATTGACTTATTTTTTGAGATGAGAGAGAGAGGGCGCGTGCGCGAGTTAGAAGTGGTCTAATAACTTGAAGACTACGGTGTCTATATGAGCTGTCAACCTCCTAACTTCTTTCACACAGCAAGTTGGAAAATATGCAAGTCAGAGGGAGGAAAAGGCGCTTTTTGAGAAAGAAACGGAAACCACACGAGGTTGATTGATTGATATGGATATCCGGGCTTGGAATGTGGGTTGCGTGATTTTATGGTCCAGTAGGGAAAGATCAAATGAAGATTCTGTAGGGAATAGATGGTACGAAAGGGATTGGTCATTGCAAATATTCAGGACTCAGCAGGTTGTCCAAATTCCTCTGCTGGTTCCCATCTTCTTATGGCTGAGAGCACATGTCTGGGACTGTGTGAGACATCGACCAGTGAACACAAAAATCGTTGCTTCGATGTAGGGTTGTAGTGATTTTCGTGTTTTTAGTCGTTTTAATCGGAGAACTGGGACTATGAGCCAACTGAGAATCTTTAAACGAATATATTCGCTTACTCATCTCCCTGAATTAATGCCGACGCGGGACTTATTTTCAAATATCATTATTAAATGCATTTGTTATCAAAATTTGTTTAGAACAAAACCGTGATTTATCTGACTTAGTATTGGGGAACATTGGCAAATAGGGCCAATTCGTAGTAAAGCAGAAGGTTCTTCATTTTACAAGCCAAATTAGCTAAGAACTTGTGCCAAAGATTAAAGTTGAGTAGAATATTTTTTTCAGATATTTCATTTATTAAGAAGAGCTTTAAAATTGTGCTGTTACTTTACTCTTGAGACCATCTAGGACTCCCGAAGCCATTCGAGAGCAGCAGAGTCCATTTGCTCTGAGTAGTTGCTCTTGACTTTGTTTGTATCATGAAACCTGGTAGTCAAAACGAAAGTTTTTGGTCTAGATCACAATAAATTGTCCCATAATAATATTTCCTCCTCTTGATAAATTGTGCTGATAGTCTCAGCTTCTTTCTTCTGCTTTATAGAATCCTAAATGGGAAATTTTACGCGTATTTAATGCTGTTATATTTAGGCCTTCCATGGTTTATTATTTTTGTGCTCTTTTAGTTGAGTCGTGCATTTGTATGGCTTTATATCCTCGCGATAACAGCGTCAATCGCAGTGGTACTCTTCTTCAGTACGTTCCTTCTAGGATTCATCCAGACCCACCACTTTCGACGGCTTAAATGCGCCTCGCAAATATTTCTCCCATCCAAGACTAGCTCCTGTGATCGCTATATTCCTTATCCTTCTTCAAGCTGTCGTAACCAAGTTCTCGGTTCTCACTCTCTTAAAAAGCAAGTCCATTCTTCAAATGAATTGAAACGCCAACAGGAGCTGCCAAATTACCGACTGACAGCACCTATTCCAGCTGCCTATGTTGATCGGCGAGATTGCAATCCGCTTAGAGCGTTTCCACCTGCCGATGAAATTATGGCCCAAGATGGCGCATCGGAAATGTCAGCGAACTCTTTCTATGAAGATCCCACTTACCATCCCGTGCCTGCACCACGTAGTGGAAGACAGAATCGGATGGCAGAAACGGAACTTCATTTAGAGGCATTGAATTCCCACCCAGAGGAAAAGCTCCCAACTCAAAAACATAATGAAGACTAAATTTTGTGTTATCTCTCACTTGATTACATGGTTTTCATAATTAAGTGATATAGACCGAAATGCAAACTGATGTTATCGATGAAATGTCCTATTAATACTTTCTACTTACTTCATTTATCTCTGGTTGGGAAATCTCCAATGAATACTTTAAGTAGAGAGAATAATCGAGTGTGCAATAATTCCATAAAGTAGCTCATCCACTAGTTGCTTAACCTGATAGAAGAAGTGATGTTGTGTGGCAGTAGAGATAAGGATATCAGAGAAAAGGCTGAGTAAGGCGCATCAATACGTGGTCATTAAATAGCGTACATGACCTGCCAACTTTACAAATTAGCGAGTGGAAATTCTTAAGCACTGGGCATACATTAAATCAAAAGTCCAAAGTCATGAGCCCTAAGGAGTTATAAAATTGGGGGAGGGATATTTCAACGATCATTCGAGCTCCTATAGGGTTGATAATATGACCTGCCGGATTGATAGTTTCTAAACCGCAGCATGGTCTTACTACATTGTAAGAGTTGGTTCAAAATAACTCTTTGGTTAAGAGCCTCAATTAATGTACTTTAAATGCATCCTTTCGTTAGTCCAAGAAATTTTTGTTGTCTCCTCTAGCCCTAACTTTTAATTACCTTGATGTGATTAGGTCACGACTTAACCTTGTCTACCAAATCTGTTGATATCCAGTTCCTCTAATCTAGTAATGTCATACAAAAGCAGTAGAGGATTCGAGATGTAGATGTTCAAGCACTGGCTATCGTAGGCAGTTGAGAAAAGAGCATGTCCGTGATTATTACACCCTGTGGTTATTGACATTCATCTGAATGCACAACTCTAATCCACCTCCCCGTAAATAAATGGCAACTTGACTGGGTTCTACATCTCCGGCCATATATGTCCGCCACTAGCAATCTTGTTTCACTCGTTTTCACTTGAAATTTTGACGAGTTACTAGCACCAAGGCAATTTGGGCCAAATATGACAAGATGTGACTGCTAATCAAGAAGAACATTGCTTTACTGATCTAACTCTAAGCATGCGAAATCGAGGCATGGTGATCTGAGCACATTTAGCCATTACTTTCTTCATTATTTTTACAAATACCTCCAGACTACTCCTCTGTATATTAGAAGGTATTTATTTATATCAAATGGCAGGCGTTTTGATGGT
>UZAE01001133.1:0-15048 GCA_900617975.1 Rodentolepis nana | reverse complement strand
AGTCTTCCCAAAACTCCTAAATGATAAACTACGATCAGCTAGCCAAAATTTCTTGCATTCAAACTAAACCTTAACTTTTACTTCCTTCTAAGCGATCAGTACTGGTGAATGATTTATTTCAGATGGCAGATGTTTTGATAGTTAGCAATAGCCCTTTAGCTGACTTCGGGCTTCACAGAGAGAAGGGGGAACATCAAAGTGAGATAAATTTGTGAGGGGGAGACAGAATAATGGTTCAAAGATGCAAAAGAGACAGACACAAAGGTAGGGAGAAAAGGTGAGTTGAGTACTGTGAAAGTTGTGGAATATGACATACAGTAGGGTCATAGTAGTTTGATGTCAGAAATCAACTGCCGGTTAATAGTCTATTTTGCCGTATGAGTGCCCAAGGTGCACCAAGTAGAGGAAAGTATTTTGCTTAAAGTTAAAGTTGTTGTTTCGTTGTTTCCCAAATTTGAGTGTGTCATTGCAAAAGTCTTCACTTGCAGACCGAAAACGAATCCAAACGGAAATTTATTTAAAATCATTTCCCCATTACCTCTTCCCGACACCCCGAACCATAACTCCGGAAATGATTCTACGTGGGATCATCATCCAACTTTGTGCACCAACAAGTTTTGCCAGGAGGCGTTGAGTTAAAGTGAATAAATTATAACCCAGAGTTAATAAGTCCAAAGATCTATTTGTAATTATTTATAAAATGAGCATAATTGTTGAAACCTGTTAAACTACGTAGCTGTTACATTTCAAAATTTGAAATAACTTCGTGAGGAGATTGTTGGGGGATTTTTTGATATTCCAGGGGATAATTAAGTTAAAGCAGTAGTTGAGATAGTAAGTATTAGCAAAAGCATACGTGCATTACGAAATAATCATTACGATGGATTAGAAATTGGAAAATATATAAAGTAATTTTATAAAAGATCATTGGACAATTGTGGGGTGCACAACGCTACTCAGACAAACTAGAAGGTGTCACATGGAGAGGAAGTGTGATGGTGAGAGTAGAAATCTCTCAGCTAACCACCAATCAACAGTCATCGCATCGTTTAGCAATTAAAACTAATCTCATGTCACTAATCATACCGCAATAAACGCTATTAATACCATCCACTGTTTCCTCGACATCGTTATGATGCCTTAGGTGATTTCGGGAGTCATTCCACGAAAGAGGAACTTGTCAGGGCTTATCCGTGTGGTAAATTGAGGAGCTTAGAATTACATTGAACACAGATATTTAGCATTTCGGAAAACGGTGATACTTTCGGACTCACAGTCAGCAATAGACACTTTCGAACTCACAGTCAGCAATAAACTCAATTGGAAGTAGATTTCGAACTTACAGTCAGCAATAGACTCTATTGGAAGCAGAGATACTCACAGGCAACAATAAACTCAATTGGAAACAGAGAGCGTGATACTTTCGGACTCACAGTCAGCAATAAACTAATGTGGAAACAGAGATCCAAAACAGCTGAGATAAACGAATGTAGAAAACTCTATCACCTGCTGAGAGAGAAAACAAAACAGTGCTGCTACAATGGATTCCTGGTCACTGTGGCATTAAAGGCAATGAGCTTGCTGGCACACTTGCTAAGAAGGGGACAACGATTTTGCAATGCATGGACCGCCCGATGTCTTTCCACATAATGAAGGCCTTAATCAGAAGAGAATTAAAGACCTCAAGGTGCAACGAACTTAAAGCTCGAACAAAGGAGAAACAGTGGACAGTGGCTTTCTCCGGCATAGCCGACTGGCCAAGAATCGAAGCCGTTGTTGAGTTTAGACTGCGTACCGGTCACGGTTGCCTGTCAAAACACCTTCACAGATTAAGAGTATACACTCAACCAACATGCCCTCTATGTAACCTACAGGGGGAAATGGAGAAGACCCACCTGATTCGGTGTCCAGCCCTCAAGACAACGACGGAAACCCAGAGATACTTGGAAGCAAGAAGACAGCTAATGAACTGCTATTAATTAACTGCTATATTGTACCGCCCCACATATGGGGAAAGCTGAAGTCAAAGTTTAGGGGCTAATGATAAATATCATAAAGCCTGCCATTAGAAATAAATAAATTTTAGCATTTCGGTTTAATATTAATGAAAGGTAACAAATTCGTGAAAACAAAGTGTACTTTGAAGAGTATGGTATACAAATTGCTTGATGATAAATTTCAGATATCTCGTAAGTTAAAGGATATTTTATGCAATAAGCAAAAAATGCCAAATGTGTCATTAAAAAAGTACTCCCCTTTTCTGGTACTTAAGGCATTGTGAAAGTTTGTGTACTAATTGAAGTTTGGGAAATATTTCCAATTTAGAAATTGAGTAATAGCCAAGGTTAAGCTTATTAATTAAGATAACAAGCAATAAATTAGCCACCTGGCGAAATTTAATTTTGTTGAAAAAAATCAATAAAACCATGCACAAACGTGACCGGACCACCAGTACATTCAAACTGGGATCCATTTTTTTTCTATAACTTAATCCAAAATACGGAGAGCAGAAGTGCCAGACATCGACGAGCTTTGGACATACGCCTGCCGACTAATTCAACAGAGTTTCGAAAGCCATCGCTTTAGGCAAAATAAGAGTCGAAGCCGGGTGGAATTTCTCGTAGATTTACTGCGATTTGACGCATTTGCCGACAGTCCCTTGGCACGACATCACCGAAGATCGTTGAGGAGATTTGCTCGTCTAAGCAATAGAAAAGGTGGTTTCTATCTTTCAAGAAATAACTTTCGCCGTAGACGAAGGTTACACAAGATGTGCGATTCTGCGAAAAGCGTGGTGAAGTCCAGGCCACATGGAGATGACGCATCGCTTTATATAAACTCCGAAACCATTTTCCCCGATGAAACTTCCCTGACATTTGGTTTGGATAAGAATTTCACAGAACCTATCCTTACTCAACGCTCTCTTACGCCCTTGATACCTTTTATAAACGAAGATGCTGAAAGCTCTGAGCTTCAAAATGAAAGGATAACCGCTGCGTATGAAAGAGCGGTGGACAGCGAAGATATTTCCGAAACTACTGAAGATCTTGATTCAAGTTTGGCTGAACTAAGAAATTTAAACGGCGAGATCAGTCGAGATTATACAAATTCCCCAACATCAGTTTCTGTATTGGATAAAGTTCAAAATCTGACAGGTGAACTTGTTTCCCAAACATTTGGCTCGGGATCACGAAGAAATATCAGCTCTCGAATCGAAGAACTGAGTAAGTCATTTAGTGTTTCTCAAGAAAGAGACAGATTGTCATCATTTTCATTGACAAGAAGCGTGCCATCTTTTAATTATAAATCAGCAAATATCGGTACTGTTAAACGGTCATATAGGGAACGAGATTTGACATCCACATCTACCACTGTTGTCTCAGTGCCTGCTTATGCCACTCCAAACCTTAAATTGAACCTAGAACCTGGTCAACTTAGAACGTTAACACAAGGAGGCATTTCTAACGCACCGCATACTAAAAAAGAAGCAATTGCCCCACAAGGACTTTCGTCTTTTTCTGGTAATACAAAAGGCAATATTCAAAAGGATATTGCTTATCAACCTACTAACTCAGCAAAGTATGAAAGAGAGGGAAACGATGAGACCGAGGTCTATCCAGTTGATTCAGAGTGTGATTCTTTTGATCTTAATGTTGCGAGGACAATGAATGGACCTTTAGAACCTTTACTTCAGCATGGTAATTGTGAGACAATTGCATCGGATATAACAATGACTAGTATTTCCGAGGTACTGATAAGAAATGGTACTCGATCCTCGAGGTATAAAGAGGCAAGCAGCCGTTTTACTCGCACAAACCAAGGATCCGTCAATATAGCCCCTATCAATAACAGAAGTTTGATTTTGAAATGGACTCTTGCTAATGTTCTAGTTTTGTCTATGTATGGTGCACTCAGAAGCTACTGGGGAAAGTTAACTCTTGGGGATATGTATTCGGTTGCAGGATACCTCTTTGGACTCTGCATTGTCGAATTTATTAACTTTATTCGGACAGAATGAGCGACTTGATTTGAAAGAATTCTTATAATCGCGTACTTGTGTCTTTTGGAGTATCGTCAATAGATTGGGAAATAGGACATTTAACCTCACCATGACGTCCGTATAAGCTTACAATAAATGTTTGAAAATACAGTATATTTACCTTCTAGCAAAATACATACTTTGCATCTACTTAAATGATATCTGGATTTTTATTAAAGAACTGAATCCTTGCTCCTACATAGTGTATTTACGAGCTTAGCCCATTTAGAGTACCATAGTTTAAAAAGGCATTCTAAAAGTGACTGCTTTATTTAATGTAAGCAATTTCTCATTATAGTAAATTTTGAAATTTGAAAAGCTATATAAATGCCCATTTTAAATTTAACAATTAATAACCTGCTAAAAACATTTATTAGGCGAAGCAAATGCGAATGGTGAAAAACGTAAACACTTTCAAAAAAAAATTAGAAATAATTGATAAAATACAATTAAGAAAGCAGTAATTGCAAAAATATATATTATTAAATATAAATAGGAAGATAAAATTTATATTTATTTGTCAATTATTTATATTTATCAAGTCTGCCTTTATATGATCTTGGTAACAAGTGCGCAGTTTAATCTCGGTCCCTTCTTTTCCTGATGCCTTTTTCTCTGTGGAAAAATGCCATCACCCCAATTAGAAGTTTGCAGTGCCGATGTGGTCCGATTAATGGCTGACCTTAATGACTGGCAAAAACTCGTTGTCCAGTTTGAATGTGTTCTTACGTGGGAAAAGCCTCTGGTTCTATTCTATATAATCCTTGTTGTGACTGCGTTTCATGCATTATTATGGGCCTTTGAGCCACCCTTTCTTGTTTCAGTAGGATATCTTTCACTTAGCTTCAGTTTATGGTGCTACTTTGGTCCAAGGCTGGCAATTAGGTATGTTTTCTTTAGGTAACTTCAATAATTCCTAGATTTCTTCCATCTGTTCCCATCACTGAACGCAACCAGAGATATCGAGCTTTTTGCCGAAGAATATTAGATGGTCGTCAACTTTTCATATTGGTCTATCGTCATATATCAGATTTGAGGCAGCGAAGACCCTATATTTACACAATCATCTGCTTATGCACCATTCTCAATATGGAAATTTTAACCTACTACTATGATGGAATCCTGATATCATATATGCTAACAATTATATTCCTACTTACTCCGGGTATTCGTCATACGGGTTTATTAATGGTAACTATTATAATTTCATGATGATCCATTATCTCTTAATAGCTCATATAACTTGTTTTAATTTGTTCATCTGTAATTATTTTAGATCATTTACCTGCTAGTAAAGAAGTCTTTTCATTTTGTTTGGCGGATTATTTCTCGGGCGGTTTCTTGCTTATGGATATCTTCCTCCCATAGAAGTGATTAGTGGATCTTTTGGAATTGATGACAGTCTTCTGATTCGCCCAACTTCTCTTTCTTTTGGGTTATTTGTATCTGCATGTCTTTCACATTTTATAAAGAGTACTGCTTTGGAGCAATATCTTGTTTGGCCTCATTGTACGTATCCAAGTTTGGTTGTTTTCATTAGTTACTTTATCTTACATTTTGACAAGTTATTTGCTAATAAAGATATAGAATATTCCGTCTCCTGGATGTTTTTTTCCCAGCTTTTGCCCATCCTAGATCCTTTATTGTCCATGTTAATGGGCAACTTATGTTAAATCGGATTCCACTCGTTGCATATTTAACTCAGTATTGATTCGTATTTGTGCACGGTTTAGTTCAAATTTTCTTCTTTTAAATTCATTAGTTTCCCCCGCGTTTTCACGTGTTGTTTAATTTCTGAAGTCTTATTTTCATTGTGGAGGTGGCATCTTTTAAGTTCTTGTCTACTTTTTTTCAAATTGCTGACAATAGATGCAATCGCCTCGCCCGATTTTTTTTGTAAACTCGTAATGAATTTTCCACGTGCAAGGTCGTACAAGGGTCAGATGGCCATTTCTCAAGGATTTGACGCTTCTCAGTTCGGCTTAATCTGGACGATTCTGCTAGTTTTCTTAGTGAATGTACTTTTGATTGTACTAATTTCTTCTTTGATGATGAATTTAGAGCTAATTATCGCACTTGGGATACATTGCCAGATCCTGGTTCAGTTGAAAATAACAACTTCACTGGGCCAGGTAGCTAAATTCCACCGAGAATATTGGATTTTATTTACCACCTATCCTTCCTAATTCATTCTTAATTTTAATGGTAATTATAACTAGTGGCTTACAAGCTGCCAACAAGACAAATTGAAAATTTTCCCAATTTCTGTCTGTCAGTAGGGGTATTGCAAAGCGGCAATTTAAATAAATACGGGTATTTATTAACAAGCACACTGTGGGTTGTCTTTTGTTTTCTGAATAGAGGAGGAAAGAACATGGAAGAGGAGTATAGAGAAAATAGATTGTTAGAATAGGTTTACTATAGTTTGCTGTTTATCGTAAGAAGTATAGGGGGATAGAAATATGGCGTAAATGCTTTGTATATATGTCTCATGCTGGCTATTTTTCATCAGTTTTTTCTTAAAATCCACGGTTTTTACCATCCATCTAGGTAAGAAAAAACCAAGATAATAAACCTCTCCTGGTAATGGATTCCACTCTCTCTCTCTTTTTTAACTTACGTAATATGAATGAACAAGACTAGGTGATGCAGCAGCCTTGTTTACAAACTGTTTCCTTGACTTGGGGTAGAAATGCTGAGTTCCAACGCCATCAGAATAAGCAATATCGGTCATAGGACTATGAATAATTCGACCAACATCATTGTATTCTGTCGATGGAGCCATAACCTGCAAGGAATATTTTCGATAAATTCAATTCTACTTAAATGGGTAAAGTAGAGAGTTTTACTCACAAGATCATGTAACGACTCGAAACGTATCACTGGAGCTTTGTGATGGGGAGATTGGGGATTATAATAATACTGAGTCGGTAGCTGTGCTACTTCAAGGGGAACTAAGACAGTGGGTTTGAAATCTTCAATACCAGAGCTACCGTCACTCATTGCCTGCCGGAGAATACCTGTAGTTAGATCACCATCCATAGCAAATCGGTTTCGTGAGCGAGCAAAATATTCATGATTGCTATTGTTACTGCTATTATTCACACTCGATGCTGATGCCATATGATTGTGGAGAGCATCAGTAACCAGAAACGCGTCTGGGGAGGAGATTGTCGTTGATTTAACAGTATCCGCCAGGTGCATTCTTCCGTTTGAAATGTTGCCAGGGTATTTACCGCCATGCCGACCAGCCTTACACATTGTTTTTAGGAAAATACGCAAAAGGTGTCGATTTTCCTGAAATTAAACCAAAAAACAACAACAATATTTGAACCATATTGAGTCAGTTCAACCCGAAAGCTCAAACCAAAGACAAGTTTCAATTTAGCATTCAATTAAGTAACCAAGCGTGTATTACTAAGATTTCGGCATAAAAACAAGATTACTTCCAGATTTCCTATTGTGTTAAAGATTTATTATGGCTAGAAATGGCTGAAAGATCTCTGGTCGATTAGAGGTCTGTGGAATTGGCAAGATTTAGAAGATTAAGCACGGGAACCCTCTTCCGCCTTTACAATTAGGAAACAGTGAGTTAGTAAATGGGGAATGGCATTAAATGCATGGATGAATTGATAAAATCATCATTCTAAGGTGCATTTAAGAGGTAGGCAGTCGGTACTTACGCCTTTTTCTCGAGGATTTGTTATTTTACCTTTCCTTAAATGCGTTTAAATTCCTCGAAAATAAACCCTTAATAAAGTCATAAATAGCTATTCCGTTATATTTGAGGATTTTAAAATATCCACATGTGCTTTGGGGCAGATAGTATATCGGTTGCTAAGACCCCCTCAGAGAGACCATCAACCTGAGTCATCCAATTTGTGTACACAATTTACGAAAACGTCGTCCTCAGCAGTTGGACGCATGTATATTCCACATGTTCATGTCTAAGGAAATACGGGAAAGATGCAAACAGACACACTTTTGTCAGCTGTTCTTTGGCAGTAATATATTCACTCATTATCATGAAAGCCCTTCAAAATTGGTGGATAGTTACGATTTCCCGAGGTAAGTAATAAATTCGAGGTGAGATATTATCGCAATTTCGGTTATTGTTATTGCAACTGTAAGCATTCCCCTATTTCGTGATGATATTTATCTGTTTTCCAAGCGGAATATATATATATATATATAGATAGATAGATAGATAGATATATTTAGCCATACGAGGCACGTTTGCATACTGTACATTAAGAGAAACCTTCCTCTATCTATCATGAAAAAAACGCCTTCTTCTTTTTCGTCTTCCAGTCCCTCTTCCTCTTATTGTCTGATGGAGTGGAATATTAATTTCTGAAAGGAACTCGAAGCCGATAGTACAAAGCGTGTACGGCATTCTTCATTCTCCTCTAACCCACCAACATTTTAAAACTATATTTAATCTTCCCTTTAGACCAAACCTCCTTGATTTATTTTCGATTCTAAAATCTAATTTCAGCCAATAGTGTTCTATTAAAATTAACTTAGTCAACAAAATAATCAATATTCTCATCGCTTCCTCGTTTAGTACAGAAAAAAAATATTTGCTTACTAAAAAGAAATAATACCACACAGTTAAGCATTCAAACTCCTTATTTAATATCTAATTCTGGTTTTCTTATGGGCAGGTATCTACTACAGCTCTTTGTTATTTCCAAGCTAAATAAAGCTCTTCAGAAATCGATATTTCACTTTAATGCGATAACTCAAATGTCCGTTACGATTTTTGTCAAGTAAAATGTGTTTTTTAGCCAAAAAATGAAATGGGAAAAAAAGCGAGCACTAAGCCGATAGCCTAAATCTAGTCGTCATTTCCCAACAGGAGTTCTCATTTGAAGTCAAACCTTTGATTTTTTGCACACACATTTAAGGACAAAACGTACATTTCAATTTCCATGTCCTGGAAAGAAGAGAGCTGAGTCATTAGACTGTGTCTAATTGTGACGAGCACAATGCGCACGTGTTTCGTAGTGTGTTTAGTGTGTTAGCAAGGTGATACCGCTCTAATTATCGATTTAAATTGCAACTCAGTGAATGGTGCATTACATTTTACACTGATTGGTTGAACGGATAAGCAAGTGAGGAAGCCTCATCATCTTCAGTAAGTTAGAAACAAGGTTGCATGGTTAACCGAGAATTGATTTCACGTATTTTGGCCTCGCGTCGTTAAAAATTCACCAGTGGGGATATTTCAACTAGATAATTTCCACCGTAAACTATTTTTAAGCCATGCCAAAGCCAGAAGCCTGTTTGAAATGAAGTATGTGAACAGGAAACCAAATATGTTCCAATTCCTAATGAATGTACTATAAAAGAGTCCTTTTATAATTCTTTGAATTACGAATAAAATTTTGGAAGTATTATTCACGCGAAGTTACAAAGCCTTCTTCTTCTAGATTTCCGCTGAAAAGTTCACTAATCACTCTTAACTATTTTTAGCGCCTCATATGGTAAATGTGTCTGTATTGGTGCAAAAGCACTTACATCATCGATTACAGCGACCAAAAGAAACATGAAGACGGCGGTTAGAGCAATTCCTATTGGCAGAATGAGGAGCATAAAGACGGGGCTTATAATTTGGACGTAGATGAGCATGTAGGGTATCCCCAGAGTGAGCATAAGCTGAGCCAACACAAGAAGGTGCCTGAAAGTTAAAATGATTTAAAATTTAATTTTCTATTTATAAGTACAAAGGCTTAATTAGAATTCGAATTACGTTGATTTGTTGACTCGACTTCGGCGAATCGCAAGGTAGTTGCGAAGTACAACACAACCGACTGTTATTAGAACTATGAGGTTGAATAAGACCACAGCTGTAATAGGCGCCAGAAGTGGCCACCGATATCCTAGGAGATCCGGTCCAATACAACTAAAACATGAAAATAATACATCAAAATCAGTTGCTATACACCAGTGGGATGTTGATAACACGTTTATTTTCAACGTCCGAGGTGATAAGATTGAAAGAAATTGTTCGATATTGATAGAGTGGGGGGGGGGGGTTTAACACTTTTATCCAACTGGCTTGAGATGTACAGATGTTAGGTAGGAGACACCCATTAATAGCGATGAACACGGAAGATGGAATATAGTCATTGTGGAATGATGATGATGATGATGATGAGTAATGTGGTATGAATTATGTGCTGCGGTAGTCTAGCAGTCGCAAACACCTCCCTTTCATCTCATGGGAAGCGTTCAACCTCAATTACACACGCATTAAGTAATTTAGATGACAAATCACAGACATATTATAGGTAAAAGGAAAGGGGATTCCCATGAAGAAGAAGAGATGTGCAGAATGAAGTCCCTTAAATTTCAATGGAAGGGTGAATTTGGATTCTACTTCATAATCCGAAATAACTGATCACTGATATAGGCTATCTTCGAGAAAGCAAAATATCTGAACAACCAAGAAATACCCCTCAAGGTGGAGAAGTCTTTCGGGGTAGATCGACATCTTGTCCCGATGATTGATCTAAAACTCACCATGTTGAAGCAATTTCATTGTGGATACCTAGAAATACGACAAGCAGTAAGTATGCTGCCTGAAGGAAGAAATCGATTTTTGTGCAAACAATATCTTTGTTTTGTGTACACCAGAGTATCCCTTATCACTATTTACCTTTATCAAGTAAAAATCTCATGATAAGGTAGTCTCACTTAAATTATTTTTGAAACATTCAAATGATCGACAACTTGGAAGGAGGAACTTACAGTCCCAGACCCGATTTGAACTGCCGAGCCATTCCAAACCAGCAGCCTACAATCAGAGCTGGTGTGATGTAGGCGCAGATTGTTACGGGGATGTAGACTAATCTCATTGTGAAGATGTCACTGGAATCTGAGTGCGGAGCAACTCTAAAATGTAAATGACATGGATTGAAGGGGCTCGTAACACTTTATTGATCCAGTGGGGGAGGGGGTGGGGTGTAATGAATTCACTGTGAGTTCACTCATTCACAGCCAATTCCCATGTTGATCTCACAGGGGTGTGCGATAGACTTACCCCTCCACGTGGTGCACCCTAGGCAACGTATACTCATATGGCAAAAAGGTCTTAACCGACAGTTGACTTCAGACTCAAACTACCATGACCCCACCGAATGCCATATTCTACCACTTCCACGGTATTCACATTACCTTTTCTCTACCTTTGTGTCTGTCTCTATAACATCTTTGAAACACTTATTTGTTCCCCCCCCCCTCCTCCCTCTCGACTTTTTCACTTTGATTTTCCTTCCCTCTGTGAAGCCCGTAGCCAGCTAAAGGGCTAATGATAACTATCAAAACGCCTGCCATTTTATATAAATAAGTAAATCGTGAACAGTACACGACACAATTTTTAGCCTGAATTGGTTCTATTAATCGAAATACAAGACAATCACCACCACCGATTAATATGAAACTCTATTGTCTCTAATTAGATTTCAAGCTATTGATTTGAAAAAAGTAGCGTTTAGTCTAACAAGAGTAAACCATTCCGTTGAGCCATCGATTCTAGCTACAGGTTCAACTTCTATTCATTTCTAAAAGGTCTCTATCCATCCATCAACCCTGTTTGAGCTATATTGAGAAAAATCCTACATCTAAAACATGATTTTGACTTGGGTTATGGTGGTCTCGATATAATGGTTAAAGAAAGTTTAAGGAAAGATCTCAGTATTATGAGAGCCCTTTCGATGGAGTTTAACCTCCAAGAAAGGTGAATGAGAATTGGAATAGATGTCGGTTCATGTGGAAAAGAAGGTTCACGTTTATTCGTAATTCTTCCAACACATCCATATCAAATTCATTCGAGTACAGAGGAAATCGAACTCCCAAATTGTCCAAATTCGAAAGATCTAGTGGTATTGGTTGTAGTGATCCGTACTCATCAAATACACCACATAAACTAAGCACATAATTTGAGGCCAAAAAAATTATGATCTAATTTCCTTTGTACGCTTACCCCGGATAATAGTATTCACACAACAGAAATGAAAAAAAAGGTAATACTCTTTGCAGACACGACTAGAAGACAGAGAAAATGTGAAGGGATAATTTCACCTAACTCTTGAAATGAAAATTCTCAAGCACATCAACGGGTAAAAATCATTTTGCCAAGCTAATTTTGGATAAGGAGGTGTGTGCGAAATCTAACTGCCGTCACCTCATTCATTAGGCCAAAAAAATTCAACCATTTCACAGTTGGCTACTCCTGTGGAATCGAATTCTTCGCCTCTATCGATCAGGTTCATCATTGCGCCACGCCTATTGGACATCTAAAGGACTCTTTAAGGAGAAAGCAGAATTTTGCAATCGCCACTCACAACCCTCTCATATGCGGGGGGAATATATTACTCATTAAATATGCATCTTCGAATATCGATCCTAGCAAGCTCGCATATTATAGCTGCCGCATTAAAGTCATTAGAAAGTTTCTTGAAAATATCTCCTATTCCCATAATAAATAAATAATTGCAATACAAATAAGTAGAGGCTGGGCTTTTACCGTGTGTGTGTGTGCGTGTGTTTGTGTTTGTGCATCACAGTGTCATTTTATTCCTTACTATTCGGCACAAATAGTTTGACCGAGGTATTTAGAACTTTATGCAACAGTTTGTCTCAAGGGAGAGCGAAAGGGGGAAAGAGTGTGTGTATGTGTGCCCAAGTAAAGTAAACATTAATGGCTAATGAGAAAAAGGGCCATATTCCAAATATACAGCTATTAAAAATGCCCAATAAAAAGGCTATACAAAAGCCAATATTGTGTTTACGATAATAAAAGGTTATTTATGGTAAATAAACCTTAGGGATGGTCGTTTAAAGCAAAATAGAAAACTGCCCTCCCCTAGAAAAGGCAAAAATACAGATTAGTGCTTTAAATTTTAGTAAACCAGATTATTGGCATAACTCGAAAGTAGATGATATCTTAGACCCAATTTTCGGACATTCTAAGCTACGATCGATTGGTAGTTTCCACATCATATACTTGATTGCCAAATGAAGTACCACTTATTTTTAAAATTACTTCTAGCGCCATAGAAAGACCGCTCTGACCCAATTCCAAATACAGAGTGCCAAGAATGCCCCACCTCTTTAGATGAACTCCTAACAAGTGATGTATTCATATCTTGGCTCGTTTCTAGGGTTGATTTTGTCAAAAGACGAAGGTAACAAAAATGTGAGCCCCTTCGCAAATGTGTGTATTTCAATTCAAATTATGTAAAGCGATCCAAGTCAATCATTACACAGGAACTTTAACACTACCTACTGTCTCCGCCGTTTGGTATTATAACTCGACATGATTACGCCAATACATTACTGGCTTTGTTGTTGAGGTTGGCAACACATGGAAACAACGTCTATTTAGCTGTCCTCAAGTGCGTTGACCTGCGGCTTCCCAACCCACCACGTCCCATTCTACCCACGTAAACTACCTTTCCATGAAAACACCAGAAGATCATGAACTGTGTATGCGTGACTCTCGCTAGAGTTGAAGGGGGTGAGAGGAAAGACGAATTGAAGGACCTCAGTCTTAACACAGAGATTATTCTATGCCTTCCACAGAGATGACAGCCTCCACGTTCTAAAAGTCATATTTATATACCATGTCTAATGGGAAAAATTAAATGTTTGAACTTTCAATTAAAAGATAAATGACTCCTCAGACCAAAACTTTTTAATACATTTTATTCCTAAAATTATTTTCAAATCATCTCACTAGAAATGGACTTTGAATCTTAGATTGTAGTGGATTGCTACACGAATAAGCCTTAACTTACCTTCGGAAAAACTGTCTTTCCACACAATGAAGGCCTTAATCAAGAGAGAATTACATGTCTTTCCACACAATGAAGGCCTTAATCAAGAGAGAATTCAAGACCTCAAGGAGCAACGAGCTTAAAACTCAAACAAAGGAGAAACAGTGGACAGTGGCACTATCCGACATAGCCGACTGGCCAAGAATCGAAACCGCTGCAGAGTTTAGACTACGTACCGGATACGACTGCTTGGCAAAACACCTTCACAGATTGGGAGTATACACTCAACCTACATGCCCCCTATGCAACCTACAGGAGGAAATGGAGAAGACCCACCTGATTCAGTGTCCAGCCCTAAAGACAACGACGGAAAGCCAGAGATACTGGGAAGCCAGAAGACAACTGATGAATTGATATTAATTAACTGCTATGTATGTACCCCCCACCTAAGTGGGAAGCTGAAGTCTAAGTTTAAGGGCTAATGATAAATATCACAAAGCCTGCCATTAGAAATAAATTAATCTTCGGAAAAAATCTACAGTAAAAAGCGCTTATATGGAAAGGCTTCTGGAATTAGCAAAGCAGAAAAACAACGATATAGAGGAAATGGACACTATGACGCGGAACGTGGAATATTGATGCGGTGATATGCTAAGGCATTAAATACTGTTTGGATAAGATGTTCCTGTAGTGACTGCCGATGATTGGTTGGTCAAGAGGACCCCCACACACACTCGCCATCTCTTTTGCTCCCTACCACCGCTGGCATCACCTCCATGCGTTCCAGAATGTTCTAGCGCGTACGATGTTGTGTACTCCATAAGGCACCCAGACACTTGAAATTTTGAAACCGACTTACTGCATTAAATAGCAAACGATTCTTTAAGTGAAGGCTACTAAATCTAAACTTGGCTGGAGAAATTATATAATCAAGAGAATCCCGTGATAGCGTCAAACCCCCCCCCCCAAATATTAAAATTCAGACCTTATCCTCCAGTATTTAACAACAGTTTTTTCCCAACCATTGGCATTTGTTTATTGAAAAGAGGAAGGAATTCAAAACAAATTGCAGTCTCCAATTATCGAATCAAAAACAACACTTCTAGACGAGGCTTAATTATAAGTCCAACGATTTAAAACAAATAGTAAAAAACAAAAAATATGAAAAATTAAATACATATATATATATATATATATATATATATATATATATATATATATATA
>UZAE01001132.1:0-15056 GCA_900617975.1 Rodentolepis nana | reverse complement strand
GTTTCAAAGATGATAAAGAGACAAACACAAAGGCAGAAAAAAGGTGAGGTGAGTACTGCGAAAATAGTCGAATATGGTAGTTTGAAGTGAGAAGTCAACTGCCAGTTAATAGACTTTTTTGCCGTATGAATATACGTTGCCCAGGGTACACCACGTGGAGGTAAATCTATCGCACACCCCACGAATTCCATTATTAATAGTAATTAAGCAAAGCTTTTAAACCTTTTATTCTCGACAAATGCATCTGAATGCGGACAACAGTAGGAAGGTAGTAAGGAATGAAGGAAAAGGTATTGAGTAGAAATTGCGAATAAAGTCAGAAAATCAATAGAATATTTTGACCCATGAAATGTTCACATGCAGGTATAATTGATTAATTTCTATTTTAATTTTTATTGGACATGAACCTATACTTGTTTATATTCCTGACGATGTGTGGCTGCACTATCGCCATTGTTAGCATGTGCTAAATTGGTGATTTTGGTGGTAACGATTCAGTCTGGAAAATTAATTTGAAAAGTGGAAATGTAAGATTTCAACCATGAAAAGTAGATCAACATGATCTAAGATTAAAGCGGGTCTTAATTCCAGTTAGAGACTATTTGCGAGGCCGTTAAGTAGGGTGTCATACCTTCGCCTTTCTTGAATAGTGATTATCATTAATTTGATTTCCCAAATCCCTTATAATTCGTAATTCCTATTTTAATAGTTTCATAGTTGTAAATTTGTATGAATCATAACAACAGTTTCCAAATAAACTCCATTCTATATTAGACTACATGGGGTGTGTGATAGACTTACCTCCTCGTGGTGCACCCTGGGCAACGTATACTCATACGACAAAGAAGTCTATAAAACGGCAGTTGACTTTTGACTTCAAACTACCATGGCCGACTGCTTGTCATATTCGACCCCTTCCGCAGTACTCATCTTACCTTTTTCTCTACCTTTGTGTTTGTCTACCTCTTTTACATCTGTGAATCGCCCTTCAGTTCCCCAACACTCGACTTTCTTCTACTTTGATGAACCTTCCCTCTGTGAAGCCCGAAGTCAGCTAAATGGCTATTGAAAGCTATCAAAACGCCTGCCATTTGAAATAAATAAGTAAATATTAGACTATATCTATTAGTCAATTCAAAAAAATATCCTAAGTGAGAACCTATTAGCATAGCAACTCTCTGGGGAGGTGAAATCGAGATTTCTAAAAAGGCGCGATTTTGGCCAAATACTCCTCTTCCTCCTAAATCGTGACTTTTTTGAAATTTCAAGAACATGCACTTTAATAGAAGCAGATGAAGAATTGTAGTTTAAAAGGTGGGTTAAGTTTTATATTTCTTAGTGTTTTCTTAATCTCTCAGTACACGCTTTTATAATAATAGAAGAACGCACACACCCAAATTAGGTAAGCTCAATCAAAAGCGTTACCCACATCTTAAGAGTTTCAGAAACCTAGGGTTACAGAATGGCGCTGGCAGTTTGCATTCTTTGAAGCTATTTGTCAGATTTACTAGGTGAGCATTTTTTCGGTAAGTGAGATACAAAAATTTCGTCGCTCACAGACCGAGCCAGTGTGGTTTCCTTTTCCAATTGCTGAGTAGTCATCACTGGACCTCAAACACTTGACTTTTGACTTTCGTATTAAATTTGTATTAAATCTTCTAACAATTCAAGTAACCATTTCCAAGATATCTCTTCAGGTGAATTCGGTGACCTTCTTTTTATCCTCAAAGATAGAAAAGACAGGTTCATCGGTGTCTTTCACGCGTTCTGCGCACCCTCCCAAAAATACACCTTTTTATTCTCATAGAAAGTTATAACGCTTTGCCTTGTTTTCGAGCAGATAAGTTTTTATCAATATGTGCGCCGCAGTTCTGTAGCATAAGCTAGCATACCTAAGCATCCAATAAATTGCTCGATTTATGCAGGCTGAGCAATAATTCAATGCTTCAATTATATTGTGCCAGTCATATAGAAGGTAATTACGTTATCACACTTCAAGTTGAAAATTTAGTAAGATCATTTTAGATTCGTCGCAAATCATTTCTTTATTTGCTGTCGGCCCGTAAAATTAAAATTTCTCATCGGTTGACCAGAGAGACACATTTCGCATAATGCTGAGGTCAATGTTAGAGAAACCGTGGTGGAGAGGGGAGGGGAGATTAGTTCGTCCATTTCTAAATTTAATGGGAGAACTGAGCCAAGCAAAGCCGAAATAATCCTCAGGTATGCAGTGCATATCTACAGCTAGCTAATCTAAGGTGATAGAAAGAGGGATGATGTTCACGATGAGAGTTTGTAAACAGGTTATGACTAATAGGATTGAAGGCATTACTATGATAACTAGACCATATGATTCATTCATGATCGCGAGTTTTACATAACTCCGATCATTGCGAAAATACTCATCATCTACCTCTATTATCACTAATTTTGACTTCCTTCCAAGCTAATTTCGAATCTAGATGGTTAGATAGAACCTCCAGTCACTGGTTTTTTAGTTAATAATTTATTTATATCAAATGGCAGGTGTTTTGATAGTTTTCATTAGCCCTTTAGTCTACTTTAGGCTTCACAGAGGGAAGGAACTTCAAGGCGAAAAAAGTCGAGAGGGGGAGGGGAACAGAAGAGTGTTTTAAAGATGTAAAAGAGACAGGCACAAAGGTAAAAAAAGGTGAGGTGAGTACTGTGGAAGCAGTCGAATATGATATACAGTGGGGTGATGGTAGTTTGAAGTCAAAAGTCAACTGCCGGTTAATAAACATTTTTGCCGTATGAGCATGCTTTGCCCAGGGTGCACCACGTGGAGGTAAGTCTGTCGCACACCCGGTGCTTGGTTAATAAAGATCAACCCTTATATGACATGTAGTTAAGACCAAGTTCATTCCTAATCCCATATCTTCCACTTAAAGTAAACGGAGAACAGCAAAGCTCCATCTTGGCTTCTGATTTACCTCAGATTGACATATATCAATAAGTGGCCTAATGCATATAATCTACTAGTTTGCATTCAAGGGATCAAATCAACCACAGAAAAAGAAATGGCTCAAACGATTTGAGAGGACCTTGATTTAGAGTAGTATAATTTATGGAAGATTGGGAGAATTCGCTGCATCATTTTATCAAGCGATTCAAAAGAGGAAACCAGTTAAACACCAGAGCCATGCGAGTAACTCAAAGTTCGCCGAACCCTTCATTAAACAAAAATTTAGACTGATAAATGTACGAGGGCCTAAAAGGACTTCAGATTTACTAAGTCGCTGAAGTACATTTGCTCGTTGAAGCTCACCTTTGAACGTGGAAGTACGTCCTTAGCAATTCATTAAAATATTATAAAGATAGTTGTGAAATAAAAGAAAGGGTCCAATATATACCATCAATTAATAACGGATTAGTATTTATCCAGGTGTTTCAAAGTCCTAGCTCTTTATTGGCGTTTATACGAGTGCTTTCAACATATTTAAGATTCGAAATTTTAAACCAGGGGTGTGGGATAGACTTATCTCCTCGTGGTGCACCCTGGGCAATGTATACTCATACGGCAAAAAAGTCAATTAAACGGAAATTGACTTCTCACTTCAAACTACCTTCACCCCCACTGTATGTCATATTCGACCCCTTCCAAAGTACTCATCTTACCCTTTCTGAGCCTTTGTGTCTGTCTGCTTCTTTTACATCTGTGAATCACTCTTCTATTCCCCTTCCGAATTCATCTCACTTTTATGTTCCTCCTCCCCTCTGTGAAGCCCGAAGTCAACAAAAGGGCTAATGATGACTATCAAAACGCCTGCCATTTGTTATAAATAAATAAATTTTAAACCATGACGTGTATGAAATTAAGCTTATTTAATAAGTATGCTGGGCGATTTTGAACCTTAGAAGTTCAAAACATATCAAATTTCAAGTCTAATTCACGTTGGCAATGGTGTTTTTCATTTAAATTAAATATCCGAAAGTTATTTGTGTTTTCTGCTATGTGAGCCAAAAAAATTGTCTTTCAAATGCCATTGTAGAAGATGGCACAAAAATCTTTGTTCTTCTACATCAGTAGCACATTTTATTTTTAATATCTCCGTAAATCAGAAATCCATATATCATTGATATTATTGAAGAATAAATAACAAAAAATTACATTTAGGGCGGTTGTAAGCCAAGAAAACGAAGTCCTTTGACAACAACCAGAGTTCCAAAAAGGGTAATAATACACAAGTCAGGATAGCGCTTGAGCCATCGTTTGCACTTTCGCCGATTCATATTACCTCGGGTGTGGGGGGATCTGCCGCGAATGGACTATTAAAGTTTCCTATGATCTGATCCGTGTGACTCCAAACGACCTAATAAAGTATAATAGACTGCCAGCATCTTCTAAATCAGTGCTTTTCTATGACATATTATTACTGACGAAAAGTTAGAAAGTAAATTAGTTATGGGTACGAGTTATGCGATGTTTACTTAATGAGTAGTCCAGAAGCTCTATGTTCCAAAATTCTCACGTCATAACTCAGCCCATGAATAAGTGAAGAAATTCAATTCGATTTGATTGCCTATTCTATCGTGATGATCTTTCTCACCACTCTTTAGTGTGTATTGATTAATAGTTGTTCCTAAGTACTTTATTAATTGCAAATTTATTTTAATGTAAATTTACTACAAGTCACTGCATTGTATTTTAGATGGAAAACATTACTCACACGGGAATGCCGCTAATAAAAGACGTACATTTACACACTTTATTTACTCACTTTTAATATGCATGATTATTTAATTTTCAAAAAATACTGCTAAATACCACTGAATCATGACCTTCTAACCTCTAGATTGGTTATCGGGGTCAAATCAGTCTAGCACAATCTATTAAAGAGCCTATGAGTGCTTGAGGATGATCATCATTCCTCGGATCATCAGAAACAATGTTGCTGATTTTTTTTTTCCAAAATCGCCACTTCAACTGACATTTTAATTTCCTAAAGCTATGTCACCACTAACAAGATTACCATATGTCCATTGTTGCTCGGACGCAGAGAAAAAGGGCAAAGGAAAACTTATAATTTATGGAAGGTTTCTTTGTTAGTAAAAAATTTAGATCTTAGGTGTTGCAATATCTTTTGAGGTGGATGAGACGTGAAAGTTTTTCGATTGCCAAAGAGTTGGTCGCGAATTTTTATCTTTTTCCAAAATTCCAGATCAAAACTAGGCATTTTGCTTTGTTGGCAAGGTGGAACCCTAGCGATTTTATAAGTGTCTGCTAAAGTTTTTGTTCGTCTAACCTTTCGATGTTTAAGTCAATATTACTTATGGTTGTTTAAGTAGAAGGTTTAATTTGATGACTGGGTTCATAATTCAGCACAAAATAAATAGAATTAGTGCAATAGAAATAGCGCGAATTTTGATTAATGACTTGTTCTTATCTATCGAGATGGAGTTTAATATTTTGCCAATAGATAATGGAAATATTAAAAGATTTCTACTTATATCAATTAGCCGATTAAGGCTAGAAGATGATCCTCTAAAAACAGAAATATTCCGAGGCATTTTTAAGACATCAGTCATGATAGCTAAGAAATACTTGCCTTTACGAGAATTAAAGATGCTTTTAAAACCATAATCATATACAGATTCTAATGCAATGCTGTATTTGTATTTAGGTTGGGGCATATTCATTTAATGTGTAGCGGATTGCTACGGTAGTAAAGCCTGACCGACTCAGCAATCTCTATGGCAGTCTCTCCAACATCTAGCTAGACTCCCAGAACCAGCTAAGCTATAGCCCAGCCATGAAAGGAAACAGACGTGTAGCATGGAGCACGTCTATTCAGTACGAGTATTGCGGATTTAGTGTACACGCAGGAAGCTTAATCATGATCTGGATGGCGGATTAGGTTAAACGAACAGAGGTTAATGATTGGTCACTGTTTGTACGTTCGCACCTCCCAATCCTGGCGTGCAGACATGCGATGACGTGTCCCACAAATGTACTTAAGTTGAGAACTAACTACGAATGAAATATTTTGGGGTTGTCTTCAATCAACCGATACCAAAGTTTCTGAGTTTATAGTCACTGACGACAAGTTAATAATCGGGACAGGTATCAATAAACTGAATCACATAGCCAATATTGCGTCAAAATGTCCGGTGAAACCATAGGGCGATTAATGGTGTGGTAGAGTGCATCAAACTCCTTCTCGCCAAACTAAATGATTAAAAATTCACCAAGATTTGACACGGCCTTATTAATTGTCCACCTGGGATGCGCGATAGACTTACTTCCACGTGGTGCATCCTGGGCAACGTATACTCATACGGCAAACAAGTCTATAAACCAGCAGTTGACTTCAAACTACCATGAGTAAGTCTATTAACTGGCAGTTGACTTCTGAGTTCAAACTATCATGACCCCAAGTCTATAAACCATTACCACATGTTCGACGACTTTCACAGTACTCACCTCACCTTTTTTTACCTTAGTGTCTGTCTGTCTCTTTTACATTTGTGAATCAGTATTCTGCCCCCCCCCCCCTCCCGACTTTTTATCACTTTGATGTTCCTCCTCCTCTCTGTGAAGTCCCGAAGTCAACTAAAGAGCTAAAGATAACTCTCAAAACGCCTACCATTTGAAATAAATAAATAAATTGTCCACCTACCAGTACGTTGATTTCTAAGCTCTTTAGGTTTCAACTTCAGTCGACTCGATTCATATGCCCCAGTTTCTACTGCACATTGTCCTCTAATTTCAATCTCGACTCAACTCTGAAAATTAGGCAATTCAGCCATCTATTCTCCAGTTTCCATTTTTGGCATACCACTCACATTCCGATACTCACAAATAAAGTAGAACCCAAATTAAGGCTTTCAACTTTTTCTTAATCTTTGAATCTTTATGTTCGTTGATTCTCTTTCATCGGGCTACAAATATTCTGTCTTGTTCCTACCTCTATTACCATTGGCCTGATAACTGCCTTCGAATTGGAGCAAAATTGTTTTTTTTAATTAGTGTTACGTAGAATAGAATACGCATGTCCTGAATCCAAATTCATATTAGTGAAAGTATTAGTCAAACCAACACTAGAGCATCTTTAGTATTTCTAGATATAAAGTGTCGAAAGTATACTAGATTTTACCATTTTCCCAAGTATGTGAAACTTATTGTTATTCAAGTAACTCAAAAGAATTAGCTGACCTGGTTATGGAAAACATCTAGACAAAAGGGTCAATAGGAGATATTTGAGCGAGGTCAGAGAGTTTTTAGGGTAAGTCAAGAATCTGGGCCTTAGTACATCTGAATTCCGCAATCTTATCCTAAGCTGACTTTAATTACTGTCCATAATGTTGTATGAATTAGTTAATAGCGTCGATGCACTGCAATTCCGGATATTACGTTTTCAATGGATTTCAACAATACTCTCTTTTCAAATAATTTTTGTAACATTAATCTACTGGCCAAAGAATTCTATCACTTTGCAGCAAGTGTGATTTTCGATAATGGATGTGTACCAGTGCCACATCTCATTACAAGGAGTCGAAAGTGCAAGAGTCTATTTGAGTTATTTTTTCCTTCCCTCGAACTTTTATTTATGATCGTGATCGATGATGATATTCTAGTCAATATATTTATACTCATAATGATCAATTACTTTCCTGGAATGCAAAATTTATTTCAAAGATCAAATGTAAGGAAAATCAAAAGTAGTTCTAAAATTCTTTACATGCTTTAGAAGAACAATATATACACCTAAGGATTCTCATCTTTTACCTTATAACATTTATAAAATTCACTTCAAACAAAAATTAGTGTAATAAAGTGCAATAATAAAAAAGTAATGCGGCTACTTCGAAAGTTGATACAAATCTACCTATATATTAACATGTTGACCGATAACATAGATTAATATTATACGATTTTTGGTTTTAGTTGCAAAATTCAAACTATAGGAATATTAACAAATATGATTTAAAGATTCGCCAATTCTCGCGCTTGAAACATGAGGGTACTCTAAAATAAAATAAGTGGCCATTAAATGCGTTAAAACTAATTAATTTTACCTTATTAATTAAGGGAATATAAACTTACTTTCAGCCAACTAGATGACGAAGACCCTTTTCCTGCATATCCTGATCTTCTAAAAGTTACAAAAGGGATAAATAGTTGCGTTTCTTGTTTCATACAATGACCAACTCTATAATGCAATTCTTTTAAGTTAATTTTAGTATTGGTTTTCCCACGTGCTGAAAGAATTGATGGGCCTAGTTTGTTAATGGGTTACAAATAGCCTAAATTCTCTAATTGAAGTGAATAACGCCAATGAGGCTGATAATTGAAAATTCATTTGCTCTAAAACATTCTCGAATGCGTGGCCAGACGTGCAGAATCCTCTCAACCAATCAGCAATCGAGTTTATGCAGCACAGATAAAAATCGATTTCAATTAATGACTAAGAATGTTGCCAGATTGCTCTAGATAAGCTGTAGTGGACTGCTGAGATAGCTAAGCTAATTTTGGCAACGAATTCCAGCTAGGTGATTTTTCCAGAGGATCGTTAAAAGTTAGACAACGCTTACTTATGCTGCCGTCGATAAAGTGGAGAGAATATCAAGATAGGTATCAAAAACATATTAGATCAAAAACTAATCTAAGATAAAGCTTGTAAGTAGTTACTACAATCTGGGCTAATAAATAGGGGAGAACGACCGCCACGTGTTTGCTTGTAAGATGAGTTTTGGTCGTACGTCCATTATTTCATTTTATATTATCGAGACGTCTTCGCTTTTAACCATTTTTGGGAACTGAAATCGTACTCAAGAAAGTGCGATTTGAAGGGAATGATCACTGAAAATCATCTCCTGATTTATTTTCTGATAAAGCATATGCGTCACCAGGAGCCCAGTTTAATGAGACGATTTTCAATTTCTGTTTTTTTGTGTGCCTAGTATCAATCCCCTAGCAGAAAGTCGTGTCATTAAATAAGATTTCTATTCCATTTTACCGTGAGAAATAAAATTCGTGTGCGCAAACTAGAAATTCTTGATCAAAATTCCTAATTTCCCCAAAGTCAGAGTTTTAATAACTTTTCAGAGAAAGAAGCCACATTGACCTCCCATAACTGAATTTTATAACAAGCAAAGCTGCATTTATGATTAAAACTTGGTTTATGTAAAATTCCAGGTAGCTGGAAATCGTGAGGAAAGGGAGAAATGCAGCTATACTAACCGTATAAAGAGTATTAAGAGATACTTTTGCCCTGTCGACGAGATCATTGTCCGACAATCATAACTACCAGCAACGACTTCATAGCCCCAGTTTTTAAATTCTTCAATTCTTATAAGACATGGGAGTTTTTAAGTTGGCATCTGAGATTTGTCACTCCCAGTTAACCCTCGGAGAACTAATACGGTGACTCACCTTGAAATGGGGAAAAATTGGCCGATTTGTCTTAAATTTAAGAATACAGATGCCCTTCGAGGGCAACTTATATTACTTTAAAAGTAGTTGCACATAACTGATATTTCTTAATCAAAACCTTGTTGAGAGCGTTTTATTAAGACGAAATTGTTAAAGACAGATTAAGTTCCAGGGAAATGAATTATAGATATAATCTTCAAAACCACTTCTAATGTTGATTTATTCCAGCCATTAATGTTAAATTTCGAAATAAAACTGTTGTAACTTATCCATAAAAGGTGAAAAACATTGAATGAGAATCAATCAGAAGTATGCTAGAAGGTGTTACACAGGCTTTTTTCAGCGTATATTTCTCGATATGGAGCGTTATTCACACGAATAGCGAATAATCATTGATTAACCAATGAACATTTAATAGGATTCATTCATAAAATTGACTAGCAAAAAAACGCGTTGAATTTGAAACAATTTGGAGAAAGGTCTTTTTTCAGAATGAAGAAAAGGTACACGTCATGAATTGTTGTTTACTCTTGGATCTTCTAAACGGTTCTCTGTGTTCATATCTACTCCGCAATTTTTCTAGCATTACTCAGACTATGGACCCACCTATTTGAAATAAATTTTTTTAGCATTACGTCACCCACTAAAACCATATCAAATATCTGTAAAATTTTGTTTTACTGGAGATATTCTGTCTTCATTGTAGGATTCTTGTTGGTTTGATTATGATTACCTCACCCATTTTCTATCCAATTGCAAACAAGCTTAGTTACTATGTGAATAACTTGGCACCGCACGAAAGATGGAGTTACTTTGTGATTAATTAGGAACACTAACCTGATCCTTTCTGCTGACGGACTCTACGGTGATGGCTTGGCTTTGAATGTCTACCATGGTAGGATGTGTGCGCGTACAAAAGTTCGTCCAATGTTAAGCCTGAAACATTCAATTTCAGTTGTTTAAGCAAGTGTTTAAATAAATAAGCCAATAGAATAAGGTCATATATTTATTGTTTCATATTTGCTAAAACTAAGGAGATTGTCAAGTATATTTTAAAATAACTGCGTTGCAAATGCGGTCCGAAAAAGAACCAATCATATATGTTGTGAAATTAGAATGAAAGACTAGAGACAATAGTTAACTAATCTAACGCAGAAGTAAACACTCTAAGATTTAAATAATTTAAGATTGTCATTCAGTGAAAGTATTTATTTTAATAATCGAAATAAATCTAAATAGGTTTTAAATAGAAAACAATAGTAATCTATGCAGCTGTCCCGTTGTATCAAAGTTCTTCAAAATCAGTACACTTCAGGGCATTTTTCGGCTAAAAATCGATCCTAATCGAAGAAACTCAATCGTTTGGCTACTAAATGATGGAAGAATGTGAAATTCTCTTAAGAGTAGGCCCGGGACATATACATTCCACCAAAGTCGACTCCTTTGAATGCATTCAACAAGTGATTCGGTAAGTTTTTTTTCCAGAGATCAACAGTTGAAACATTTTTAAGATCCAGAAATCAGTAAAGAATTAATAATAAAAATGGCATTCCTGATTTCAGTATCCTTTTGTGACATAGTGTCAATTCCAAATCGTCTGTTGATTCACATATATTCACGCAACCCTGCAATTCAGCTAATCAATATTCAACTGACTTCTCTATGATGGTCTTCCTTGTCTTGCTGTATTACCACACTTTCCAACAATATTTAATGCCTTAGTTAGATGTGATTAATTTTGACACTCAATAGTCATTTCAAATCACTGTTTTACACAATTCAAGGTACTTTTGCCTCTTACCACATTCTTCCTGTCGCAACACTTGGCCCTTCTACCTACACCCGCAGGATCTAACGTGCTTAACGTTGAACTCGCTTGCCTTGATAACATATTGTCATGAAATAAAAAATGCCAAAATAAAAGCACACATTTGAATTTTACTCTCTAAATTAATGCGCGAAAATTAGCTTAATTCAATTAAAATCGATTGTTGAATAATATACTTCTTGGCTTAAGAGAATAACGATCATACATATGTACACACGCACGTACGCACACACAAATATATATATATATAGCATTTTTTAAAAAGGCTAAAGATAATGTTAATACTTGATTGCGTATCACTTGCTTACCACCAATGTAGAAGACTCAATCTTGCTATCATATGCATTAACTTTTGCATGACAGTCAGTTATACAGACGTGCACTTGGAATCTCCTGCCTGCACATAGAGATGCCACTCTTAGCATGATATTAGAAATTGAATGCCACTTTTAACGTCATGTAGGGTGTAAGTACTCAGTGTAAGATACTAGTGAATTGTAGTAAATGACTGAATAGCATTCAATACTGACAATGTTTGCTCTTAGTTTATGTAAGTACTCTTGAGATAAAATTTAATGAGTAACAATATTATGCATATCCACTCATAGCTTTGAGCAGGTTAAATGAACAACCACTGGAGCTATTCACTTGGTCCCCTTCAGAAACCCATATACAATCAGGGGAAAATTTAGCTCTGGAATTTCGAAAATCTGCCCCTTAAAGAGAAACCTGATACACTGAACTGAACTATTCAGCTATTTTCGAATTCAGGTGAAGTATTTGGTGCAAAAATTGGGATTCTTTTTTAACCAGAATTTATGAAATGCAAATATGAGCCATTCGAGTTCAAGAAAAAGTCCTTTTCACTAGCATTGAAACTGACTTAAAATGTTACAAAGCATTTCCATAAATGATATTTCATGAGAGCCAAGCAACAAAGGCTGAATGTCTTTGAATTCCACCTTTTCCTCTCTAAAGACATTATTTAAACCCAAGCAAATATGTTATTTAAATTGGATCTTTAACACGAGATTTGAAAGATCATATTTTCAGCCATACACAGAAAACATAGTTTTAAAAAGGGGTGCTTACCATTGCCATCAATAGAGTCTTTCCGCCTTTTCATCTTCCTAGCTTCACTGTTACTCAAGCACAAGAGAACAATAAGCAGAAGAAACAATGGAGGTAATCTATTCATCTTTGTGTGTGAACCAACGAGATATCAAATATATATAATATTCCACCCACTCAGACACTAATAACACGCAATCTCTATTGGTGCATCACTACGTATCATGGTAAAGTTAACAGAAAAGTCGAAAAATTTTCCAAATTTTATTTTAAATTAAACAAAATAACTCACCAGCATTATTATCCTTACTCAACTAAAGGCGGAAAAAAATTAATTTCTCATTGCGATTAGCATTTGAAAAAAAGAAGAACAAATCAGTCAGATGTGAGCGAAAAATAGGGGTAGCAACTTTGAGTCAGTATCAAAAAAGTTTCCCAAAATTCACTTTTTGAATCATTTTATTTGCGTATTTAGCTTCTTCTTCATTCTTCAACGTGAAAAAAGTTCTCTTAGTGAATTCATATTACTTTCGTCTTGTTTTATTGATTTTATGATGATGACTAAGACACTACCAGGGGTGATAAGAGCTAACATGGGCCTCAGCGCATTGAAGCTCATTAGAACTCACTAGAGTTGAAATGAAATATTGTCGGTACGTGTGATGCTGTTAGTTTAAATCGCAAAGAGTTGCTAAGTTGTAAAGCGGTAATTAAAAATTAACATGAAGAAGAGATGTTACTCTCACAAAGTAAGCAACTCACAGTCCCCACGTACAAATGGCACATTCTAACAACCACAAAATTCGAGTTGGTGCTTTTGTAATTAATTTGCCTTTTGACAATAAGGCTTTTTAATAGGATATCAGAGAGAATCATGTTATTTTTAATTTACGACATTTGAATCAATGATCGAAATTGTGACCTTGAGCTGGTGTTGCGAGGGAGGCATATATATATATATATATATATATATTCCACAAATAATCTGTGATTTCGCATTGAATAAAAAGTTATAACAATTTTTGTCATTGGGAAATAAATAAATGTTCGCGTTACATTTCTAAAAAAATACGCAAATTGGGTGCCTTGCACCTAATGCAAGCAAATATGATGATACACCATTTCTTCGTCATAAACTGAAAAATACTAACTGGAATTTTGTGATTGTTAAACTTGTCTAAATTCAATTAACTGGGAGGAATGCGGTACTGCTGAGCAGTGTTTATGCCGCTTACTGGTGGGGAGATTTCCATGCTCGTCTGCGAAGTCGGATATAACAACACCAGTTGAATAGTGGTGTCATATCCCAAAATGAAAGCTTTAGAATAGTGGGACTTGGTGTTAAGTAGTACCCCCCTTAAAACATGAGTGGTTATTTTAAAATGAAGTAAAATTCCTGCTGTTCATTGTTATCCGTTACTAACTATGATCAGGTTTATCACTTTCGGTTTTTAATTGCTCTTATTAATTAAAATCATTATTACTTTTGCTGTGCAATGTATTAATATAATTAAAATTTTCTCACAAAGTTTATTTATTTCGAGATAAGTTATGTACTCAAAAGCTCCCGAAAATTTATATTCTAAAAGGTTTGAATAAGTAAATTGTCACTTTACAGCGAACTATACCTTCTTATTCACAAGTTGCTCAAATTTCGGTAAAGATTCAACTAGACTAGATCAAATCCTACTTAGAAATTGCCTTCCAAGCGAATGACCTTCATATATGAAGGGGGAAAAGCGTAGAGATTGAAAGGTTGATCGGGACTGTGAGGAATAAGTAAAGTGAGGTTTGATTACGTTGTCGACCGATTTTGCGTTATTTGTTCTCTATGACTCAGTGATTGAGTCAGCAGGTGAACACAATATAAAGTCTGAGCAGGTCTATGGGAGATTTTATAAACCTTCGCTAATATTTCTTGACTAATCAGCGAATACTCAAATATGTGCCTACTCAACGTCATATTAAAGATGGCATTTTCTCATCAAATTCAAAAGTAATTATAATCATAGTCATAACTAAAACCTGTTAACTAAAGTTTAGTAATATTTTAATCTAGAATAAACGAACGTGTTCCAATTATTTAGCGATTAGATGATTCATTGGAATCATCTAAAAATAGTGCATATTTAAATTAGCATGAAGTAAATCCATTTCAATCCAGCTCACTCACAAATTGGTGGTGAAAGAAGAATCAATAAGAAGCTCATTATTAAGATTAAAATGTCGTCTTATTTCTTTTAAATCGATTTCTTAAATTCCTTTATTTATTTAGTTATATTAAATGGCAGTTTTTATGATAGTTATCATTAGTCCTTTAGGTGAATTTGGGCTTTAAGCATGGAGGATGAACATCAACATGAGAAAAAGTCGAGAGGGTGAGCAGAAGAGTGATTCACAGATGTAAAGGTGGCAGACACAAAGGTAGAAAAAAGGTGAGGTGAGTACTGTGAAAGTGGTCAAATATGACATTTAGTGTTGTCGTGGTAGTTTGAAGTCAACTGCCGGATTATCGACTTTTTCGCCGTATGAGTATACATTGCCCAGAGTGCACCATGTGGAGGTTTTAGCTGATTGCTGCACTAGTAAAGCCTGACTGACTCAGGAATCTCTGTGGCAGATTCTCGTACATCTAGCTAGACTCCCAGAACTAGCTAAGCTACAGCCCAGCTATTGAGGAAACAGACGTATGGCACGGAACACATCTATTCAGAAAGTATCTTGTGGGTAAAGTGTACACTCAGGGAGCTTAATCATGGTGGA
>UZAE01001131.1:0-15057 GCA_900617975.1 Rodentolepis nana | reverse complement strand
CTATTAACTGGCAGTTGACTTCTCACTTCAAACTACCACGACCCCCCTGGTTGTCATATTCGACCCCTTTCACAGTACTCACCTTACCTTATTCTCTACCTTTGTGTCTGTCTGCCTCTTTTACATCTGTGAATCGCTCTTCTGTTCCCCACCCCTCGACTTTCTGCTACTTTAATGAACCTTCCCTCTGTGAATCCCGAAGTCAGCTAAATGGCTAATGATATCTATCAAAACGCCTGCCATTTGAAATAAATAAATATGTTCTTCATGTCTTACAATCCTTATATCTTAAATATAAGCTAAAAAGGCACAATCAATTCTTGATGATTAGTCAGACAGCACAAATTAACATAACTGTTGTCATTTAGTCGGGTGGTTCGACTTTCAACTGCATAAACTGTCTGGAAATTACCGTACTTCGACCTTCATCCAACATGCTTGGACTAAAATGTCAGCCACAGCATTAGTTAGCCGGTGACAAGCCACGTTACAGTTTTCTATTGTAACTTGACTCCAATAATCTACAAGATATTCTTTGTTTGGTCACCCCTGGTAGAGGTGTGGTGGCGTATCTAATTCACATATCTTTACCAATTTGCTTGAAAATAAGAGAAAATATCATTGATATATGAAACGTGTTTTGTTTTTTCTTTATATAAGATCATTGGTGATGGGGGGGGGAAGTGGATGCGAAGGTAACATATCGAATCTATAACTTGGACCATCCTGTGACTCTTAAATTTAACGTGAAATTGAGAAAAAATAGGAGGAGATTTTAAAAGTAATGCAAATGTAGGGAAAAGTGTGTAGCACTGACTATATGGAATACAAAATGTCGGTGAATGCTTGCGATTTCCTTGTAAGGTTTGATTTTTGGAACTTACTTCTAATAAACGTATTCTAACATGACTAAATTTTTTAATGAAATGAGTACTTCGTCTGGGAAAAAATAGTTACTCCTTTAAGCATTGTTGAAAACTCAATACTTCCAGTCTTAAGAAACAAGTTGGTATGAAAATAAAGTATACCCGTTTTTCCCTACACAAGTTTATCATTTGTTCATATAGACTTACCTAAACGTGGTGCACCCTGGGCAACGTATACTCATATGACTAAAACGCCTATAAACCGGCAGTTGACTTCTGACTTCAAACTAACATGACCTCACTGTACTTCATATTCAGCAACTTCGATTTTCACAGTACTCACCTTTCCTTCTTCTCTACCTTTGTGTCTGTCTGTTTCTCTTATACCTGTGTATCACTCTTCTGTTCTCCCTCTCGATTTTTTGTGACTTTGATGTTAATCTCTCTCTGTGAAACTCGAATTCAACTAAAGGGCTAATGATAGCCATTATAAAGCCTGCTCAGTTCACCATAGACGTGGGAGTGTGATTCAGCAGGAACTCTAATGCAACATCATCTAAATTTGTATATCATCCTTGATATGGCACGTTTATTCGTATTCTATCGCCTAATATCAATTTTTTAAGCCAAAATTTGCCTCTTCGATCATAATTTTCAATAAAGGCGCTTATAACTTTTTAGCAGTTCTGACTGAGATGAAAGAAAAGCGTCAAAAACATTTTCTGTCATGTTCTCTAGCTGTATTAGGTTTGGACACATTTTCGTCTTAATATTTATTTATTTCAAATGGCAGGCGTTTGGATAATTATCATTGGCCCCTTTTCTGGCTGCGGGCTTCACAGAGGGGAGACACATCAAAGTGGGATATATTCGAGAGGAGGGACGGAAGAGTGATTCACAGATGTAAGAGAGACAAACAGACACAAAGGTAGATAAAAGGTAAGATGAGTACTGTGAAGTGGTTTAATGTGACATAGTGTCAAGTCATAGTAGTTAGAAGTCAACTGCCGGTTTATAGACTTCGTTGTGGAATGAGTATACGTTGCCCAGGGTGCACCACGTAAAGGTAAGTCTATCGCACACCCCTAGCCTAAATATAAAGTTGAACGAAATTTTTTCTACGAAAAATCTTCCCTATTCGACCACAAACTGAACTCATGCAAACATTCATAAAACTCAAGATTGGTACCAATAATGATATGCAAGTATTATTTCCGAAGAGCTCGCCTTTGACCTTAATTTGATTAACGATGGATTATGTCCTTTTATTCCTTGAATGTTAGTTTAACACTCCTTGTGTCTATGGAAAACCCAAGCTGTTGTCTGAATGTTGACTATTTCCCATTCTGTAATTAAACTAAGTTTTGCCCTAAACCCAAATGTAGTCCTGGCCAGACTTTATTAACAAATTGAGAGAAAAATCTATCTATACTATTCCGACGTAAGCGTGATGTATAATCCCTTCATGACATAGCAGCACAATTAGCTGGCAAATATGAACGAATTTTAAGTATCGAAAACCCTTCCAACTTCATTTACCTTCTGCATATTGAGTTCCGCTCGGCTAAAAATTGTACCTGGTGTATCTCTGCTTTGTTCAGATCACGTGAGCTGCTTGCTTTCTCAGACAAAGAAGAAATGCAATTGAGTTGGCAAGACTGATTGTCACAGTGGAACAACCGGTCACTATGTGTAGAGTATTGTGGACAGGAATCCGATTCATTTATTCAACTCAAACTGCTCTCATTCTGAAAATGTCATTTAACCTGAATTCGAACCTTTGAATTTTCTCTCTGTCTCATTTTTCCTACCGTTTGGCATCATCTACTGAAATTACTCTCAAGTTTAGGAAGCTTTAAAAATTTTTTTTAATAAGTGTGCCCTAATATGAGTTTAAGTAATAAGTCATAAAGTTTATATTATTTTTCATACTGATTGGACGATATTCAAGCAATAATGAATAGGATTAAAGGATAATTAACAACCTTATAGACGAAAATGCCTGCCACCATGATGTTTAATTTTTATCAGTTGATCCAAAAATAAACGGTGTGACGATGTGCCGAAGATCGAAAAGGTATTTTTTTAAAGTGTGGTCAGTGCAAGGAGACATTGAAAAGTCAGACAGCAGTTGGCAATTTAGCAAGCAGGGTGTAATAGTTTTGATGGCGCCTTAACCATGAGGTGGTACGACATAAATAGCACAAAGTTTCAGTAAGTTTCGCATTACTTAAATAAAAATATCAATTAAGAATTGTCTATGTGTATCTATTTTAGATTCGTCTTTAAGGCTAGGCGCCTGAAGTTAAGGGAAAGTAGTAGACCCAGAAGCAATCCCTCCCTTCCTTGGATGAATTCCATTTGTCAAGACTGATAAAAGGGATTTATTTGTAGCAGAAACGCATCTATAACTCAGTTCTTTTACATTCCATGTGTTTATCATTCGCCCACTGATCGTTATACGGATGCTATTTCATTCATATTTCTAGCTCAGTCAAGATGTGAAACACTTTCCATCCCAACCCTTCTATTGTGAAATTATCACTTGAGATGTATTAAAGTTTATCAACTAGTCATACATTTGATGGTGGTACAGACGATAACGCAATCGAGTAGACGTCAGAAGCAATAATTTCACAGCACACACCTCAATTTGCTGGGCGAAATACCGTTGTTGAGACGAACTTACATCTTTTTTAGTCTACTTTCGATATAACTTAAGTCCAGCTAGATGGCATACTTGGATAATTACGATGCTCTGTTTGTGGCACCTTATCCGCACAGGCAATTGCTATCCGGAATATTGAGGCGATCGAAGTAAATGTTATGGCTTGGCCAGTGACATCCGACATCACATAGTGTCTATTTTAAGACACTTCACTACTATTATTATTACTCCCAGTGATAAAATAAAAGTATAATAATAATTTTATTTGTGAGAAAAACTGATTTCGAACAACGGTGCTTCCACAAGTGAGAGCAACTTCAAGGTTACGAAAAGTCTTTCTCCATTGGATGTTTGGGTTCTTCTTAATCTGGGATGCAGAAATTTCTTTTCAGAGATGGAAACTATTAGTTACTCAAGAAGGATAAGTCTTACTGGCTTTGGTTAAACATATTCTTTTTCTTTTTTTGATTGAGAGGACAAAATAAAAGTGCCTACAGTTCATGAGCTCAGAGTTTTAAGATATATTTATATCAAATGGCGGGCGTTTTGATAGTTATCATTAGCCCTTAAGTTGACTTCAAGCTTCACAGAGGGGAGGGAACATCAAAGTGAAAAATGTCGAGAGGGGGAGCAGAAGAGTGTTTAAGAAATGTAAAAGAGACGGACACAATGGTAGAAAAAGTTGAGATGAGTACTATGGAAGTAGTCGAATATGACATACAGTGGAGTGATGGTAATTTAAAGAAGTCAACTACCGATCGATAGACTTTTTGCCGTATGAATATACTTTGTCCAGGGTGCAACACTTGAAGGTAAGTCTATCACACCCCGTTCTAAGATATATGTTCTATTTTATCATTCTTATTCAAAACAGAGAGCAATGTTTCCCCGTATATCAGTTGTTAGTTTCTAAAACTTCCTTCTAACATAATAGGAACCCGTTCAAAGATTAATGGTTCTGATAACTGCTTAGCAAATATGAAATGGAATGCTCATTTGCAATATGATCCGGTGGGAGGTAAAAATTTCTTATTGTATTTGAGGCAATAATGCTAGCAATGAAATGCTGAAATGACACCACAAGGCACACAAGGTAATTCACATATTTGAAAATTAGACCAGAGCCATAAGCGATGCATAGTTTGAAGCATATTTAAACGCGTCCAGTGGCCTTGGAATATTTTTGGGCAAATTAGAAAGGTGGGTAGAGCATGCACCTCTTGTGGCAATAAAGGATTTCCTGCAAGTCAAAGGCAATAACGGCAAGTGGAAACACATCTTCTTTATTCTATAAATAGAACAATCTGAGCGGAAATTTTACCTTGTATAACTTAAACAACAGAATATCTCTTCAAGGCCGGGATTTTATTGGCCAAATTCTTTATGATTTTGAAACAGTAGGCTTGCTTGTTTCCATAAAAATAATATCACTTGCCCATCTTGTTTATGTTTTTTCTTAAAATTTAATTTAGTTTAAATCCAGTAATTTGAACAATACAGTGTTACATAAATTCAAGTGTTCGAATTTTCTGAAATATACTTGAGTCTTTTGTTGTTTATCTGACTATACTACAAACTGCAAGTTGTTCCAAATGGTTTGACATGATATATTTTGATGACAAAGTGTCATTCCAGTGGATTGAATGTTTAGATAACCTAATAACCTAATATTTTGAAATCAGGTACTGTTTATGAACTTAATATTTATTTCAAATGGCGGGCTTTATGATACTTATCATCAGCTCTTTGGCTGACATCTGACTTCACAGAGGGGGGAGGAACATCAAAGTGAAAAAAGTGGAGAGGGGGAGAGAAGAGTGATTCAATGGCATAAAAGTGACATACAGACACTAAAGCAGAGAAAAGGTAAGATGAGTACTATCAAAGTGGTTAAATATGACATGCAGTAGGGACATGGTGATTTAAAGTCAGAAGTCAACTGCCGGTATGAGAATACGTTGCCAGGGTACATCACGTGGAGGTAAGTCTATTGCACACCCTATCAACTTAATATAGAATGATAAAATCTAAGCTCTAATCTCTATATGACCTATCACGCACTAATTGGCAGTCTATTCATTTATTTACCCTTTAAATGCAGAAAGCAAAGGAAATCAACAACAACCCCATCCATAAAACGTAGATTAAAACAAAATAATTGAAAGCTCTACACAAGACTATTAGATGTAAAATTTCTCCTAGTTTAAAATAGCAAATGAATTGCCTTAATATTTCATTTAGCATTATATAATTCATTGGCGACGTGATTGGCCTTAGCTAATTAAAATCGCGGGAAGCAACGGAAGAGCCCAATCTGGGATTATTTAAAACGGTTCTTAAATAATCGGACAAATGAGCAAGTACATCATGAGCTCAACCGTAGTCAAGTAGTTTCCATCTTAATTGACCAGATTTTCAGCTAATTCTTATAACGGAAGTTTAATCTTTGCTCAACCAAACACGGTTGACTTTATTTTTCTATTTTAAACAGACTTTAGAAAATTGAATTAGTTTCCGTTTGCCTTCTCTTTTTGCCTTATTTATTTTACCAAATTGAAATTTTTGTTTCTTTTTTCAATCTTTTCTCCTTTAGTTTGTAGTCTCTTTCTGAGTTTGTGTTTTGTGCTTTTCTCAATTCATTCAACTAAAATAATCTTGCCAAACAAATCTCCTTTTATTTTAAAAATATTCATTGTGGGAGGTAATAAATAATAGTGCTGTTTTTTTAATTATTTATTTAAATCTGGACCGGATGTAGCAATAATTTTTCGTGGGAAAGATTGACATTGATTCTTGAGTTATTTATAATTTTTCCCTCTCCTTAATCGTACTCCTGTTTTTGTGAGTAGGCGCAAAATTAATTAATTTTCGAGTTAATTTCAAATCAGTAAAAATTTATTTCAATTAGTTAAAGATGCTAAATTGAAGACAGGACGCAGTGACTCCAATCATAAATTAGATGAGTTATATGTATTGGATTTTAAATCTCTCGGTCTACCGACTACACTTCCTCCATTATATGAAATAAAAGAGGTTTTGTATAATCTTTGATTATTTATTGGTTATTGAGAAACATAATTAGAATTATCAAATTAAGTGCAAGAGCCGTTAATCCATGATCCAGTTGAATGCATTTTTGTGTTTTATTTTAACATAATGGATTATTTACATTTATTTTATTCGAATACTTGAAATGATAGTGATGGAATCAGTTTCCTCTTAGAGCTAGATCACATTTCTGATAATTAAATTTATCTGCAGAAAACTGGATCGATATTTGGGATTGAACATGCAGTTCCAACCCAATGATTTGTCTTTCGTCTCAATTTCACCAATTGACATTCAAAATTTCAATAATTCATCGTAAAATTGCTTTGCCACAACAAATTATGGTGGAATGTGTGCCCCACATTGGAGCAAAATCATTTATTTATTTCGAATGGCAGGCATTTCGATAGTTATCTTTAGCCCTTAGCTGATTTCATATTTCACAGAGGGGAGAGACATCAAAGTTCAAGAGGGTAGACCGAAGAGTGATAGTGAGGTCATGGTAATTTGAAGTCAGAAGTTAACTGCCGAATAATGGACTTTTTTGCCGTATGAGGGTACGTTGTCCAGGGTGTTCCACGTGGAGGTAAGTCTATCGCACACCCCAAAGAGCAAAATCATCGTTACCTTAATTGACCTTCCATAGCGAAGTTGGGATGATTGTATTTTAACGGACTCTCTTGAGTCAGCTACCTAGGTGTGATCGACTATTTCTCATAACCGATAATTCAAATGAACTTCAAATCATTACTTTATTTTAAAACATTTTTATTTAAAAATTCAAAAAAATACACTCTTCAACTAACTAAAATCATTCACCTTCACAAAGCCAAGCGTTATCGGATTGAGTGATGTGCTACCGGATTTGAAATAAATGTCAACATAAGAAGGATGTCAGCTTGTACACCTCCAAATTGCCAAGTCAGTGTACATAACTGTCAAATAGGGATACATGTCTGAGTATTATTGTCTTTAGACATTTAGTCGTCAACCTCAATTTGCTATGTATTATACTAGGCACTTTCATGCGTCAAAGCCGTAATCAGAATTCAAATAATTTCCAAGAACCTACACAGATGTTGTTTAAACCGCCAAAAGTTTCATTTTATAGATATAATAAGAAATTTAGTTGCCATTTCTCCCCTTTGAAAATCTTTTAAGCTTTGACTCCTTCAATAGAAAGTTAGAAGTATGCATCTATTGTCCATAATCTTTACTCTTGGTTTGCCAAAAACTGCTTCAGTTTTAGTGAAAATTTCTTATACTTTCAAGTCCAAAATAAATTTCTATAGGACAAATGAAAAAACTCTTAGCAGAGCTAAATATCAATTGAATTTTATAAAAGGCATTAATTTCCTGAAATTTCAATTTCCTGTCAATTCCCCCGCTCTCTATTAGCTCATAATGTAAAGACTATTGACAAATATTCCCACTCCATTTGAAAGCCTTGATAACATCCGACCAGAGGAGAAGAAAAATATTCCGGAAACTCTCTGATAAAAAACCTCATATCCTGTTGCCCTCTATCGCTGAATAACGTGGTTAGCGATTGCTGAATGTTCACCGCTTAAAATCGCTCTTTTAACATAAAAGAGCATCTACATTTACAGCTTCTTCAATCCTATTCAATGCACAATAGAACACTATGACCTCTCTACTTCTCCTTGAAAGACTGCGAAGCGAATATGGAAATGGGAAAAACAAGATGGAAGACATTGATTTGTTCGCCCTTAATTCAATTATAGAATAATCAAGATACTCATTGTGTGAGCAGAACGTAACAATGACTGGCAGATAAAGAGGAAGATTAAAACAAAACTGCAGAATTTATATGAGGTAAAATTCATTAAATGAAGCAAACATAGGAAAATTGTGTCCTTCCTAATGACATTTTGTCTAAAAATATAATTTCACTAGAATTTTTAAATCGGATTTTTCGTTTCAACGTGAAGTACATTTTATAACCTATCTATAAATTTCTTGGGGAAATTGGCAGTAATTAAGCTATAAAATGATAAAAATCTAAATAAAAGAGTGTTTAAGAAGTTCTGGAAAATTTGGGTGATCGAAAGCAATTCATCCAAGTAGAAATCCCTTATCAAGTGAAGAAGAACCGATTTCATCACCTCCACTCGTGCTAGACAATATACTGTATTACCTAGCAGGCTTAAAATATTCACCATCTCATTGCTTTTCCCTTTTGGCCACTATATTAATGCTAATTTCTGCCTCATTTCTATTTTATGATCGTCCCATCTTCGCAGACAAACCCTAAAGGCACTATTGGGATAATTAATGTCCTTCTTAATGAACCGTCATTCATTGACACTGATTAACGTTAGAGGAGGAGCTTAATAATATAACATTAATATTTAACTTCAAAGCTGGACTTCCCAGTTTTCGGGGCTGGTGTCTTTTAAAGTGGAAAATTGTAAAAGCATGCACCTGAATAAATAAACCGTGATATATATATATATATATATATATATATATATTCAAAAGAGGAGTGTGTGATAGACTTACCTCCACGTGGTGCACCATGGGCTATGTATATTCATACGGCAAAAAAGTCTATTACCTGGCAGTTGACTTCTAACTTCAAACTACCATCACCCAACTGTATGTCATATTCCACAACTTCCGCAGTACTCACCTCACCTTGCCTCTGCCTTTGTATCTGTCTGTCTCTTTTACCTCTGTGAATCATTATTCTGTCCCCCTCTCTCGAATTGTCACTTTGATGTGCCTCCCCTCTACGAAGTTCGGAGTCAGCTAAAGGGCTAATAATAACTATCAAAATGCCTGCCGTTTGAAAAAAAAGTAAATAAATATTCACAGAATGTGAAATATCGCCTCAAATAGTTCATTAGTATTTGGAGTTTTCATTTCAACTATATTCAATGATAACTGACAATGTAGAAGTTTAAATTATTTTACGGCTTTGAAATGGTCAAATTATTGATAAAGATGTTGATATTGTTAATACTAGTATTGTGGGTCACGATATCGCTTAGCGCGTCATCACATGCATGCACGCCTGGATCGGGAGGTGCGGCCGTACAACTCTCTGTGCAGACAATCGTAAAACTAGTGACCAATCAGAGGCCTCCGTTTGTTTAACCTAATCCGCCATGCTAGTTATGATTAAGCTCCCTGAGTGCACACTTTAACCACAAGATACTTACTGAATAAACGTGTTCCGTGTTATACGTCTGTTTTCTCTATAGCTGGGCTATAGCTTAGCTAGTTCTGGAAGTCAAGCTAGATGTAGGAGAATCTGCCACAGAGATTTCTGAGTCAATCAGGCTTTACTAGTGTAGCAATCCGCTACAGTATTTAAAAACAAAATAAAACGAAGGAACACATTTACAATTATAAATTCGTATTTTAGTTATATATATATATATATATATATATATATATATATATAAAACTATATATAATTCAGTCAAGAAATCTTTACTTTGATGTGACCACCGTAATATACCATATTATAAAGGAACTTAACTTCAAAAGCTCTTCATTCGTTTAAAGCGTCGTAAAATGTCATATTTTCAATTTTAATAATGAGTCCTTGAAAAAATTGTAAATATTGAATATTATCTATGCATGCACGCTTGGTGAGTCATCTAATTAATAATAATAGGTTCAGTTCAGTCTGAGGTTGCTAAGTTCGTTCCTTGGCGTTTCGGCTTCTAGGAAGGTGCATGTGCTGTGTATTGCGTTCCTTTTGACCAATTGGTTTTTTGTTTAAATATTCGCAAAAAAGGAAGTGAATCCGGGGATTTTCGACCTCTCTACTAATTTTAAGCTAATTTTTGTGGTCCACTTAACTGCTTATACTTGGCAAGATGATCAATTCCATAAAAAAACTCTATCAGCTGCTGAGAGAGAAAAACGAAACAGTGGTCCCTCAATTTATTCCAGGTCACTGTGGCATTAAAGGCAAGGCACTTGCTGACGCACTTGCTAAGAAGGGGACAACGATTTTGCAATGCATGGACCGGCCGATGTCTTTCCACACGATGAAGGCCTTAATCAGGAGAGAATTTCATACCTCAAGGTACAACGAAATTAAAGCTCGAACAAAGGAGAAACAGTGGACAGTGGCACTCTCCGACATACCCGACTGGCCAAGAATCGAAGCCGTTGATGAGTTTAGACTACGTACCGGACACGATTGCCTGGAAAAACACCTTCACAGATTGGGAGTATACACTCAATCCAAATGCCCCCTATGTAGCCTAAGGAAGAAATGGAGAAGACTCACCTGATTCGGTGTCCAGCCCAAAAGACAACAAAGGAAAGCCAGAGATACTGTGAAGCAAGAAGAGAGCTAATGAACTACTATTAATTAACTGCTATATAAATACCCCCCCCCCACCCATGGGAAAGCTGAAGTCAAAGTTTTAGGGCTAATGGTAAATATCATAAAGCCTCCCATTTGAAAAAAATGATCAATTCCATGCTTGTTCATTGTGTGTGATTTATCAGTTAGCTTTCTGGCCTCTGCAACATCTTCGGTGGCATCAATCAAGACTACACAATCGCAGTGTCAATGTGTTCAATACCCACCTCCTTTACCTCTGCTCGATCACTTATTTATTTATTATTTATTCCACCAATTTAGGTATAAGTGCAATATTAGTCTTTCATCAGTGCAGATTTTGTGCACCAGAACGCAATTATTGGATTTTCCTTCAATGTAAGCTGCCTCCCTATTGGTGGAATGATATGCAATTTCTCTTACTTTCTACGCGAACGATAGTGTTTAAGAGAGAGAGGTGGCAAAGTTGGGAAAAGCAAACTCTGTCATTCTCTCCAGGAAATCCCCACTGATTTCCTCTCTTTAATATTTAAATTCAAACAGAGATGTCGCTTGGGGAAGGAAGTTAATCATGAACTAATTAGTTCTTTTTGAAAATAAGCAGGAAATGCGTCAGGTAGAAGGCTTTTAATAGCATAATAGAAACTCTGGCTGATGTATGGGGTACTTAAAAATTAAAAAAAATGATTATTTAAAAGGAAATTAATGAGAATTTATTGGGCTCGACCGATCCTTCATCCTATTGGATATAACAAGGCATTTTCCATGAAACCGAAGCCCTGCGTTTATTAACTTATTCATCGTTCACAAAGATACCCAACGAAATGGAAAGAAAAACGTTGAATTGAATATGGCGTTCCGAATAAATTGCTACAACTAAAAAGGCGGAAAAATTTTGTTGGTAAAACTCCCCACATTTCTCTTTTCTCAATGTCCTTGGACTTTAACACTCTGCGTCTGAAAGTCTCAATTGTGCGTTCCAAAACGAAAATTATTTGCATTCCTACTTAAATTAATGCTCATTCTAATTGCTTCTTTAATACTTATATTCCAATTATTTTTCTTTTTTTTCCTGATGGAGGAGGGGAGGGGGGGGGGTTGAGGGGGCAGAAAGCCAATTTTCCATCTGATCGTATCGACCCACAGTCGCAATGATAGAAGAAAAGCATGTGGCCGTTTTGGTATCTTTTGATATTAACATGGGATGGAACTCTCCTTTACTCGAAAGATTATTATCATTTTGATATTTACTAAAATTCAAATAAAATAAGACTCTGACACTTTGACATTGCCCTCTAAATTCTTCTGATCCCTCCCATGTCCAACAATTGAACATTCTTTCAACAGATTTTCGTTCCTTCGTAATATTATTATTATTATTTCAGATGGCAGGCGTTTTGAATATTTATCATTCGCCATTTGGCTGACCTCGAGCTTCACAGAGAGAGGAACATCAAAGTGAGAAAATTAGAGATGGGGGGGGGGGGAACAGAAGAGTGATTCACAGATGTAGAAGCGACAAACAGACACGAAGGTAGAGAAATGGTGGGATGAGTATTGTGGAAGTTGTGATGCACAAAATTGTTACATCACTGTAGATAATAATAATAATCTTGTGACAAAACAGTCTTCTTGGATATTTCATTTCTCGAGTATTTTGTCAAATTTTTTTCCTATCTTGGAGGCTTAATGAGAGACTGGGTCATTTTATTATTTATAAAGAGAACAGTGTGACCATTTTATCCAAATCGGAGCCAGGAAAAACACTAAGGGGATGTGTTTTAGCCATTCAAATTTTCATAAAAGTAATATATGTAGCTTAATATATATTTTCCCTCCCCTAATAATTTTATTAGCACATTTGAAATGCTTAATGTCAATTCCCGTAGAGCGCAGCAAAGTATTTAATTTAATTAACTCTTGACGCAAGTCATTTCACCCCCCTGCCCTCGAGATTACTTACACTTTCTAATCTATGAAATATTGTGTGTGTTACAAATTAAAACTGCAATTTATACTCCTTTGTACTCAGAAGTGATATCAATGGTTCCATAGCTTCCAGAGTCTAATATAAGCACACATTTGCTTATATTTAACTGTCAATTATTAATCGCAGAGATTGTGTTTTAAGAAGTATTTCCCTCTTATTGCCCCCCTCCCCCATCCCCACACACCACGGAATTTAAAAATTTGCGTGAATGTACACATTCGAAATCTCAAGCAGTTATAAGGAGTACTATCATGTCAATTGTTTCACCCACTTGTCATTATCTAACCGGAAGTCTACAAGATTTTTGGACTAAGCTGTTTGATATTGACTTTTAAGCCAACAAGAACCTCCAGTCTGGATTAGTTGTCAATACTACTTATTGTCACATCATTCACTATCTCTCACTATTCATAAACATTGTTAGATTATCTCCAAGCAAATAAATGTCTTATTTCTCCAGCCCATACCCAGGTAAAGCAGTTTTCCACTCATAGCTAAAAATTAACCGTCCAAATTATTACCAAAGCTATTTTCATTCACGTATGCTCTGTCAAACAAATAATTAGCAAGAAATGCAAAAACAAGCTTTAATTATTAACGAGTTAAATTAGAGTGAGATTTAATGAAATATTTCAGGTAAAAATAGTGTACTTCACCAAGGTAATATGAAAAACGGTTTCGAATTGGTCTAGTGTGACCTTTACTAGACCTAAAAGAGGGTATATTCCCCGCTGACTGGAATATCAATTCTTCATGTCTTATTAAGATACATCCTCACGAACTTATTTAGAACGGTAATAAGTTTAATCCGTTGGGTCCTTACTTCTAATACTGGCTTCCGACTACTAGTGATAAAACAATTAAAGCATTTTGACACACATTTACACACACACACATGTGGGTGAGGATGAAGAAGGCACTAATAGTCTTGCCCTCCAAACCTGGAATTCAGTTGAGGAATTCGAAATGTGTAAGGTTAGGGACATATATATATGAGTATTATTAATAATATAATTACAAATGAACCAAGATAAGGAATTAAGTAACTGGCCTTTCTGGGGACAAAGTTACAACATGGCAGTATTTTCTGGGGGTGGGGCGGGGGGGGGGGTGCACAGGTCGTATTTATGGATTTTGGAGATGACTAAGCGGTAATGAATTATTTTCCCTAAATCATACTAATGAATGGCTAGCATTTTCTTTAAAGGTCACAACCTCTGCTATTACAAAACACTGCCAAACTGGTGATACTGTTTTATTCAAATATGGATTTAACAAATAATAATAATAATAGGAGCGCTATATGAACGCCCATCTAATGGAGTTTATCTTAGGGGAACTTGGGTTTGTGAGCTCTATAATATTAATTTCACTTAAATTTCTTCATAAAATACACAACTTTAGCTATTATATTAATTTTATCATGAAACTGTGCTTATAAATTATAATCAAATAAATATTTCAAGTAGCATAACAAATCGAAATGAAAAAATCTAATAAATTTAAAACCGCTTTAGAAATTTACTTTGTTAGTATAAAAGTTAGAAATGGCTTCTTGGCATGAAGAAGAAAGTGCTCTTTCCTTCACTTTGATGTTCTCAAGTCGTTTAAGGGAGGGGGGTTGGGAGAGGGGGTATAGTATTCTCCCATCACTGCCTACTTCCGGAACCTCTTTGAAGAAAATTTCCGATTTAATGCATACTTCTTGCCTATTTCGCCTTATTCACATTGAACAACTTCCGGTCTTGTGAGGTTACATTTTAAGAGATAAAAGTAAACAAATTTTGGCATTTTGACTAGAGTTTTCCAGCGCATAACTACCTTCTGCTTGATGTAATAGAATATTGATTTAAGGATCACAACAAAATAAAATATTTTACTTTGTGCTCGTTTCATTTCCTTTCAAGGTCATATCAACAACAAAATTAATTCAAAAGAACTTAAACTCTAGAGCGTTTTCATATAGGACATACTCTTTTTATTTAATTAAATCTTTTACGAGTTCCAATGCATATTGTAGATTGGACGTTTCGTAAACTCCCCTTTCAACGACGAAATCTGCGACAATAGCCCATTTTCGTGACAGTTAATAGATATTGTTGCCTTATGAGTAGACGCTGCCCAGGGTGCACCACGTGGAGGTAAATCTATCACACAC
>UZAE01001130.1:0-15058 GCA_900617975.1 Rodentolepis nana | reverse complement strand
CAGAGCTTTGACAATTTTGTCTACGCTGACCAGCATTTGCTCCCTTACGTACCAGACTGTTCGAGCGCACATGAGGTTCTTTAGTTAGTGTTGTGATCTCCACAATCTTCAAAATGTTGGCCGCATTATTACTTCCGTGTAATGTAATAACCGAGTAAAATTATTATTATTATTTCAAATGGCAGGCTTTGTGATTTTTATCATTAGCCCTTAAACTTAGACCTCACCTTCCCCCAAGGGTGGGGGGTACATTTATAGCAGTTAATTAATAGCAATTCATTAGCCGTCTTCTTGCTTCCCAGTATCTCTGGCTTTTCGTCGTTTTCTTTAGGGCTGGACATCGAATCAGGTGGGTCTTCTCCATTTCCTCCTCTACGTTACATAGACGGCATGTGGGTTGAGTGTATACTCCCAATCTGTGAAGATGTTTTGCCAAGCAATCGTGTCCGGTACGTAGTCTAAGGTCAGCAATGGCTTCGATTCTTGGCCAGTCGGGTATGTCGGAGAGTGCCACTGTCCACTGTTTCTCCTTTGTTCGAGCTTTGAGTTCGTTGCACCTTGAGGTCTTAAATTCTCTTCTGATTAAGGCCTTCAAAAAACCGAGTAAAATAAAGTTAAAAGAAAGATAATTTTTTATTCCAGTCGTTATAGAAACCTTATTTTATTACCCAGTCCCCGAATTCAGATATTTAGCCAGTTAATAAGCCACATTGTAACTTCAATGTTTAAATACCAACTTTATTAAAATCGGTATTCCAGTTGCCGTCATATGAGATTATTTTTCAAAAACTACTCTTTACCAAACACTTAAAAATTGGCTATAAATTTTTGGAATATAATAATAATTATATATATATATAGGAGAGAAATGCTGCGAACTTGATGAGGTTTACTTATTAAAAGCGCAAAGGCATTCTAATGCCTTACTATTATTGTTTTAATAAAGCAATATTACCCCTTGTATTCGATTTATATTTCATATTCCTTGAGATTGCCTGGCTTGTTGTATAAATATTCAAAAATAAAATTTCTATTGAAAAAATAGGCTTCATTCTATTACGAATGCTCACAGATAACCTGTTCTTAATTCTTCCAACATCTTCAGAGCTACTCCAAGACCGATCTCTCTTCGAGAATTGGGGGTTTTCTTAAGGCATACGAGTTTGGCAAGATTTTACATCTTCCTGGCATTTTATAACATGGCTTTTTTTGCTAAGAATTAACTTTGGCTCGAAATTAGCTGCTATCTTGAGACTTCCCTATAAACTGTACTCATTTTACATGTTCGATGAATGAATATATCCTTTAACGATCTCCATTTGGATGATGGAGGGCCTTGATCTAAATTAATTGTGGTTTACTCATTCTACAAAGGATGGAAATGATTTATTAACTTTTGCATGATGATTTGGACATAGCTTTCATTGAAGGACAGGGAATGTAAAATGGGAGGAACTCCTCCCTAACAATGACTACACAGAGACTTTCGTTATGGTTCCAATTTCAAGAGGCTTGAGAATTTGCTTGAAACAATTAATTTTCAAGGGCCATGGCGCAACATATATTGATTTTCATGAGAGAATGTTTGAAGTCACTTGCAATTTCATTGTCACTCTTTTTTAACTGTGATTTACTTTGTTTGTCACCCGGAGAAAGGTTGCATCTCGAATTGCTCAATTCGAAACCTAGATGCTTCCACTTACTCCACTTTCAAAGCTTATGATGGTATATCATATTCTCCTGCAAAAAGTCTAAAAACCGGCAGTTGACTTCAAACTGCCATGACTCCACGGTATGTCATATTCGACCACTTTCACGTACTCACCTTAACCTTTTTTACTCTATCGTTATATCTGTCACTCTCATATCTGTGAGTTACTTTACTGATCACCCACTCGACTTTTTGAGACCTTGATGTTCCTTCTCTCTGTGAAGCCAAAAGTCAACTAAATGGCTAATGATGACTATCATAAATCCTGTCATTTGCAATAAATAAATATTAACGAGGAGCAGAAGTCATGGCCTCCGAATAGATTGAAATGTTGCGGCATCACGAGAGATTTGATCCTTATGAGCGTATGGGCGCGCTTTTATAATCTAATTAAATAAGTGTCTCGTTTTAATTTTTAAAAGGTTCATGGCATGACATTTGCATGGGTAGCTCATTTTAAGAGATCACAAAACTAAAATTTGGGGTATTCAAAAATACTCCCAATCGCCACAACACGAATCATGATTTCTAAATAGTTAACACAATGTATTTGAGAAGAAAGAGACAGATAGATAGCCCATTTCAGCTTCATAACCTAATAATTTAATCGTGCATTAGGTCACATTTTAGTGATCAAGAATATAAATAGCTCACTTAAATGACACATTTTAGCTTTTAAATGAAATGATTTAATTCCACTTTATAACACAATCCTAAATGACGCCTCCTTATCCGAATGTCTGAATAATGAACTTTAATCGTGACTACTGAAATTTGCTAATTAACTTTGGCGGCCAGTATTCGATTCTCACTAGAACAACGAATCATCTGGCCACATGTTCCAACACTCTTTCTGCATGTTGGTAATAATTAAAGTGAGTATTGTGTAGCCTTTAAGCGTATTATCAAAGCCTTTCGTAGTCAATCACTGTCAGACTTCAATAGCGCTACTGTTACTAATTCTACCGTTGATATTCATATCAGAGATGTCAGTTGTTGCCACTATCCGACAACTCAATTAACCGACTTGCAAGGCGATAAATATTAATTACAACCTCAGCAAGGGAAGAAATTAACTCCCCTTGATGTGGCCATGTACGCGTGTATTTTCATATTTCTTCCGCAACTCACCTTTTTGGTCCATTCCATCAATGGGAGAATGCAGGTCCATTATATTCACACGGTGAAATGCCACCACATGGGGACCAAAAGACGTGTCTCGGCAAAACATGGCCGCAAAATTTCGCATCAAGAGGTCATAATGTGAGGGTTTACATTTTTTGTGTGCCATTCCTTTATATTCACATACAATGGACTTGAGGGTGTATAATCTAATTAACTGTTGTTGTTGTTGCTGCCGTTGTTGCTGTTGCGGCTGCTGCTACAAGTCATTATGGCTTAGAGAGGAGTGGACACAAATTGCATTTGAAAAAGCGCCTAATGAAAGTGCTTGTAGTTTGAATGAGCTGCAATTTTCTAAATTGCCACATTAGATGTGTGGATTTGCTAGATTATTTACCCAGATGACTTGCAGGAAAATTCAAACCAACATCGTTATATGTGAGTTTCGACTTACTTACTTACTTACTTAACTTATTTTAAGACATTCCGCTCTTGAGATGCTCATGTTCAATCCTAAGCAGATTAATCAAATATTTGCCTAATTGTTGTTGATTAAGTAGCATGCTCTGTTTTTCGGCCATTATCTATTTTAAAACAAACACGCTTTTATTGATTTTAAGGTTGTGCAGTGCACAGCGCTGTCGTGGCTGAACAAGGAAATCTCATGCCCTCACAGACAGACTCGGAGGTGCAGTCGTGCTACTTGGCGCGTAGTGAGGAAGTGCGGTCGTGAGCGAGGAGACTTCTCAGCCAACCGGCAATCAATAGTCGCTGCATTGTCCAACAAATCCTTCATTGTATTATTATGACTAAGCTCGCAATTTGTAATACGCTTCTCAAAGAAAAGCATGAAATGTCACATGCCTGTTTCATCTACAGTTTTGCGGTAATTTAACAAATTCTGAGGGCTGTTCTAAACTAAGAATTTCTGCTATCGAAATTACTGAGCTTAAGTGAGGGCTTACTAGTGTAGCAATTCGCTACAAGTCCTTGCTGTGATTCCCAATTCGAAGGCATTTATTTATTTAGGAAATATTCCTTTCTGATTTTGAATAATAATAATAATAAACATTTGAGGTCTCTTGTTTCTTTGTGAGTACGATTAATATCCAAATCCTTTTATATTTGGATGGTTGATAATTTGTTCACTTCAAATTGCTTATCCTCTATTCGTAGGGAAGAAAGCCAGATTTGGTTGGATGGGCGTTGCAATAAGAATCAGCTTCACTTCTTTACGCAATTCGAAGTCTCATTTCTTAAAACCAACGAAATGCTGAAGAAATTCACCTCAATAGCTTAATTACCATTAATAAAAGGTGGAAAGATCAAATGAACAAGGAGAGGGGGGTGCAGTGTATGAAGGATTGAAAACCAAAGTTTTTTTCATTAGCCCGTATTCTTCTTAATGCCGTCTAATTACCTTGAGCTTTTTATTGACGCTTCATTTTGTTGAAGATCAACTTGCAAGATTTGAGAGCTGAAGTCACTTTCAGTTCCCCTTCATCGCCCCGCCCCCCTCCTAATTTCATATTCAAGCAGTGCGTTCAAATTGGTCCGATAAAATGGGAAATTCATTGAAAACAGAAAAGAATATTGGAATAAAGTCTTATAGGAGAACGGTTCTATTAGAAACTTTATTTATATCAAATGCCAGGCGTCTTGATGGTTATCATTAGCCCTTTAGTTGACTTCAGGCTTCACAGAGGGGAAGGAATGTCAAAGTGAAAAAAAATCGAGAGGGGGGGGGGGGGAACAGAAGAGTGTTTCAAAGACGAAGGTTGAAAATTTAGAAAAAATGTGATGTAGTACTGTGGAAGTGATCGAATATGTCATACAGGGGGCCTTGGTAGTTTGAAGTCAACTGCCGGTTAATAGACTTTTTTGCCGCATGAGTATACGTTGCCCGGGGTGCACCACGTGGAGGTAAGTCTATCGCACACCCCGGTTCTATTAGAAACTAGAATTTGGGAAGTTTCTTGTACTAATTATGTAATCAGGAATGTTTAAGTTGGGTCTAAAACTGGAAGCTTAAATGATGGCATGTGCTATAGGCTTTAAAATATCTGTTTCTTTGCCCCAACTCCCATATTTGGTCATGAAGTTGGATTTAGGGGAACAGAGCGATTGACACTGTGACTTGCTTCACAAGCCTACAAACCGGGTGGGGGGTGAAAAATAAGTGTCAAATTTTACTGAGCGCTGCAAATGAATGGAAAATTCTTGTTTTTATTCACCCACCCTAAATGGAATCCAATCTCCACTTCCAGGCATGCCTTGCCAATTTCTAACAAGATGCGAGAACTGTAATTATCCAGTCCAATTTTACCTGGAAAAATCATTATTCGTTTAAAATGTGGCCTCTAATTACATGACCACACTTGGATAATCAGCGTCTTAATGTATTTACCCAGTGCTTGCAATAGTAGATAGTGTATAGTAGGCTAGCTTTTGAAGAAATAGCATTGTCAAAACCGAGAGATAAATGTTTATCATAAGACTTAATGGAATTTAATGCGGTATTAAATGAAGCCGAAGATATACTACTTATAACGTTAAAAATTCTTCCTTGAATAAGCATGGATAGGTCATTGACTTAAACCTGGAAGTTGTAACTGACAAATTCGGATGACAGTTCGATTATTATGTCTCCATTTTTTGGCCGTTTTGATTAGATTGTCATTTAAGTACCTTCTACCAATCGCCGATATGGCAATATGTGAGCCTGAACATAATTAATTTGGCTGAAAGTTAGATGGTAAGCAATCTTGTTAGTTTAAATGGGCGGAATAAGGAGGCTGTGGCTCCGTCAACCGCGTGAAATCGATCAAATCGGTGGTTTAACTTCTGCCGTAGTGAGCAGAATTTAACGCGGGTTTGATAAAACGGAAACGAAAAAAAAACAATTGGATTCAAAGTCTCATTATTGAGATATCTGAAAGCCTTTGCTAAAATCGAAACTTCAGTACAACCTTCTACTGATGAAAGAGCAATAATCATGATTCCTATCAAATTTGAAATTCTATTACTATAAAGCCCTTCAATCACTTGTAATTAATAAATCCCCTCAATCACTTCAGACCTATCGCAGTAGGTCGGGTGTGGGAGTTATGCAGACTACACTTTAATAACTCAATCACCTGGAAGATTTTGGGGTGATACAATTTAGGTTACGAGCATAAGAGGATTTGGGGTCAACTAGGGGGTAAATGAATTCTTAAACCTGTCGTCGGGCTCATTAAGACGAATTCAAGCATAAATTAGCTGCTTAAAGTTTGCCAAATGTCTGGAGTTTAAGTTGCATGAATGCTGAGGACAACTTTCAGTACATTTGGCAGAGTCATTAGAGCAGAATTGGGCATGGTGGATGAACAAAATTGCATCCCAGTTAAGACATCATCTGTTCAAATTAGTCCTGTTCAAGTATACTTATAAGAGCTGCCTTGATTAGGCTAACCTTCAGTCAGTAGAAGCCTTAGCTTAATCTTTGTATTAAATGTAACTGATTCTAGGTACCTGCCATCAAACCTCCACGAGGTAAGATACGAAATTATGTGAAGTTTGTCACTCACGTCTATGTGGAAAAGCGTTCCAATTTAATCTAACAAATAATTGAGAATTGATACATTTCTAAATTAAAATAGGCTTCCATTTTTCCTTAGTGGGAAAACCAAGGACTGAGTAGATCCGCTAGTTTATTGAACGGCCTGGAAGTAATGAGATGAGTAAAAGAGAAGTAGTAGAAGGAGGGTGAGGGGGAAGCGTCTGTAGTGATATAGATCAATCTGGTTTGTAAGGGAAAGACGATTTTATGTTCTTTGTTCACTGTCAAGGAATTGGTGCGCATTGGTGGGCACCTACTACGATAAAAACTGAAATTACGAATTGGGTGTACAGGTACTGCAGGTTATCTGACCTGAATCTGAGCACCTCTGTAACTCTATAGAGTGGATCCGGCCTTCCTCCATTCTCTCCAAGATAGCACATTCTATTTTACTCATTTAGGGTTCTTTGAGCATAGTATATCCCAAGACTTTCACTCACTTGCCTTCAGTATTAATCTCCCTCCAGAAAGAATTCTATAAAAACCCCTACACCCCCTCCCTCACCCCTTCCCCCCCCCCTAGTCTAGCACAAATATGCCTAAGAATGCCAATTAACAAAAAACGTAGACTTGCTAATTTACAACAAGTAAAATCAATATTTTTGTATATATATATATATATATATATATATTTCATTTGGTATGCATATCTACCCCGGAATAGGTAGAAGGTAGTATGTGGGATGATAGTTTGTCAAGCATGCAGTCAAGTGAAAGAGGGGGGGGGGATGGAGGAAGGGAAAACCAATCATTCTCTTCCAATGTCCTCTAAACAAACTGGTCGCCAAATAGGTTTTGGATCGTTGGAGGAGGTTTCTGCGGTAAGTTGAGAGGAGGCGCACGAGTCTGATTTGGATCTCATAAATGCTGACGTAAAGGGGACCTCATTGATGGAGGTAGCTGAGGAACAGGGGGAAATCGGGGGAAGTTTGCTGGTTATTTGATGGCTACTCAGATTGCTCTGAGTTGGCTGTTGAAGATTTTCAAACTTCGTTTTACCTGCCATTAGATCACGCTCCAGTTCAGTGCACTCGCGCTTCTTCTTTGCCCGTCGGTTTTGGAACCAAGTAATTACCTACAATGTGGATGAAATGTTGTGTTAATTATTTAGCTTATTTTAATTTTCGGTATAAATTTATAGCTATAGCAAACTTTGACACGTTTTTTTCAACAAAAATGAATATGAATAAAGATAGGATATCGCTAATTAACTCCTAATTTCTTTTCATTAAGCGTTAGAGTTAGTTTAAATTCAAGGAGAAATTATTATTAATAAAACGATATATGTATTATTCATTTTAACTAATCATGCATTTTTGACCAAGGAAAAATCCCTTATACTTTCAGTTAAGCAAGCAAAAGTTGGACTTTTGCAAAATTTCTGTTTTAATTTCAGTCACTTATTGGACTTTGTACATTTGTTAAGTGCGCATCAAATTTAGCCTCTTTCCACGGTTTGAAATCGCATTTAATCGAGAGATATGCCACTAAATGATGGTGTGCACTCCATTAAGTAAATCATCCGCACCGCGTCATAATTATCTTTTCTTAACCCCCCCCGTCCCCCTCCCTTATGCTCTCATGCCTTGTCGAAAGGCCACAAATTTTAAAACTTAAATAACTACTGGTATAGGGAGGTGGTTGGAAGTATCGCATGTACTTGTGGAACACTTCTGATCAAGGATAATGAAGATAAATTCACACCAGATGTAAAATGACCACCCTCTCTCTCTCACACGCACACACACACTCTCTCTCTCTCTCGCCATCTCTCGAGCGAGCCCATATGTCGTTTTAAAATCAAACTATATACGACGTGAAGCAGTTGTTGCGGTATTTTATTGGAACATCACTCCATATGGAAAGGGGGGGGTGGTTGGGAAGACAACTGGAGAGGGAGAGGAGGGGCGGGGGGGGGGTACTAAAGTTTAAAATTTACTAAAATTCATTTTTTTATAGGGATGTTGTAGTTGGTTTCAAGCAACCGGCCTTTTAAAATAAATGAGCATGTCTAATTTTCCTCGGAAAGCATGTTGAACAATCCGCCATCTCCACCTCCACCCCCCCCCCAGTCCCCTACCCACCCCTTGTAAGAGAATAGTTGAATATGTTGTGGCTGTAGTTTGTGAAATGGTATGTATAGAACTTGTAAAACACTGCCCCAATGGCTTGTTTAAGCTTTATCATCTCTTTCTCAGCGCTCCTTGTTCTCCTTAGTTAATTTATTGCGTGTTCAAAAGTTGATATTTAGGTATTTTGCATATTTAAAATGATATTCAACTTTTGTCTTGAGTGGAATACCTTGGTACCAGACGAGATTGGAATAACCATATTGAATATAGAAGACAAGTAGGGTTGGAGAAAGCTAATAATTGAGAGAAATCTGAACAGATCTTCAATTTTTATTGAATGAACAAATCCGATTTTTGACAGCTTTTGTTAAGTGAATCAACCGGTATACCAATGCGAACAATAGGCATGACTCTTTTGTCTGTACTTAACGTGCATTACCTCATGTTTTTCAAAAGGGAGTTTTAAATTACGCCACATTGTGACTCAAATGTTCGTGGAACGAAAGTATTAATTGCACTTTAAGGTTTATGGGAAATATGTGATCAAGAAATTGAACTGATGTACGTACTCAGTGAACTTCAGATCTGAGGATGGACAATGGAGTAAAATACCTTTCCTCTATTGCGAATGAAAATGATTTAGTAAAGTGTATTGCAAAAAAATAGGAAAACAGTTCATTCTACTGGTAGATGAATCTATATCCAAGATGTTTGAATTATCTCCTTTTCAACGTCAGAATGAATCATTATTCGGGCAATATTTTCACCTCAAAATAGCAAAATTTTTCTGATTAGGTTCCCTCATTATAATGCGCCATTCATCATATTGGGATGCTAATTGCTAATCATACCTTCTAAAGATGTCATAATTGGGATTAATTAGTCAATTAACGCATGCATCTGCTGATTGATAACAATGAGTTCTGATATTTTGTACCAAAGTATTCCATTCACTGCTACCTTTGTTGAAATATGCCTATTCCTCTACGCGACCTTAATGCAAAATACAATAAAAAAATGGAAGATATTCTTGTGTGTCGACAGGAAGTGAGGTAAAGAATTACTTGATAATTAGCAGAACTATTTGTTTTGTTTTATCCTAGGGAGGACACAAATTGTTCCTTAATTTTGCTTCTTAGTTTTGCATCTTTTAGCATCCCTCTCGAGAGGAGATAGCAGCAGTTTGCGGAGTGGGCCTCTTTGTCAACCATGGTAATTAGAAAGGACAAGTGGACTTTGAACAGCCATCGTTTTGATAATTAGGACAATAGAGAAGGCACAAGCAAACTGCCGATTTTGGTTTTGAACAAAAAATTACAGCTGAAGGAGGCTTCTAACAGGCGAGTTTTGAAGAGATTTCTTTTTCTGAGTTCTGACGAATTATTTACAGCAGTGCATAGCTTAGCAGAGGAGAAGAGGTATTTTTTGAAACGTGACTAATAAAGAACCAACCTAACTTTTTGAACACAAGATAATGTAGGATTTAATCTTTTATTGCGTTTTAGTCTATTGAAATGCCCTCTTTATTTTGGCCCATTAAAAAAAGCCAAATTGTTGTTATTTAGATCAGGATCCATATAAGCAATATGTCTATCTTCAAACTAGTGTCTAGTTGGTGAACTAACCTGAGTGCTAGATAGTCCAAGTTCATTGGCGATTTGGTCTCTATCCGTTGGAGTGAGATACTTCTGTTTGTTGAAATACACTTCAAGCTCAGCTAGTTGAAAAGATGTGAAAGTTGTTCGCGTTTTCCTTCGCTTAGGAGCACGGTTAGGCATCCCGCCATTTCTGGAGTTCAAATCCTCCGATCCTGACATGCCAGTCGCATGTTTTTGACCTGGTTTTGCTGTACAACAAAAAAAACAGAACTATAACTTAATTCCGAATTCACTCCAAATATGCATTGTATAACCACAAAGTGGGTATGGTACTTGTTGTTAGGACACTGGCCAATTATGTTAATTATGGGAAATTTGGCCATTTGGTTGCTAATCGTGCGATATTTTCCTGATCTGCGGCGAAACTAAGCCTTTCATGTTGCTTATGCAGTATGTTGCAGCTGTTAAACTTTCACAGAACATACCGCTTGCATACCCGAATGACAATTAAATCTCGCACGCATATTACAAATACCTAACTGAATAATCAGCTGAAATATGAACTAGTTAAAATGCTAACGATTAGAATCTCACTTTAATTAACTAATATGCTGCTGTTGTTCGAATAATTTTGAAAATGCTTACATTTGCAGGCCTCATTTGAGTTGCCGAGTTGATAACTATTAGAAAGTGTCATTTCAATAAGAGAGTTGAGTGCAGGGGTAGTGAATTCGTTTTGACTTAATACTCCGTCCGTCTCTGTTCGTGATTTGACCCCCTTTGGAAGCTGTCTCTTCTGTAAGGAAGCGGAGGGAGAAGGAAGACGAGATGAAGAGTTCGATGGGGAGGGATTAGCGACAGGTTGTCCTGGTAAATGGAGAGGTTTTGGTGACCAAATAATGTTATCAGGAAAGCAGCTATCTTGAGGAGCCTCAGTTTTAGTGCGGGCTTTAGAAATACAGCTGAGGAAGACTTCGAGTAGGTGGCAGAATTCGGGAACACTTTCACTACCTTGAGGGAATTGGGGAAGGGTGGGTGGAATTGGTGGGCTATTCATTTCCTCGAAGTGTCTTTTCTGTGCTCGGAGGAGAATATTCTGAAGGAGATTGTTATTGAAAGGAGGTCCGTTTTTAAGGAGAAAATCAGAGAAATCCTGTCCGAATGCAAACATCTTGGATGACGTTTTGGCCACACTTGATAGTGGGAGATATATTTATCTGCTGCCACCACCACTACATGGATCGTCATCTTAACCTCTGATTGGCCAAAATTTTGACGAGCGCGCGAAGGCGACCGATTGGCCAAAGTTTGGCATTAGCAGCCCTACACGCTCTCTTGCATCACTGCGCGATGTCAATCCTTGCATGTTATTTATTCACTTTGCGTAATTTTATGGTTCTTCTGTAAGTGTAACTACAACAGGCAAAGTTAACGACGAATTAGAGAAGTTTGGCTTATTTTGATTTTTCACATTTTTACATCCGTCAAAGTCACAAAATGGATAAAAAGATAGAATGCAGCACATTTTTGCCATAATTTAATTACAAGATTTTAAAAAAGTGGAATATTAATTGATGCAACAGAGTTTGGATGTGAAAGTAATTGTTCATTCATTTAAAACAACTAATATCTATTTGAAATATTTTTTAATATTTCTAATTAAGACTTTCATTCTGAATATGTGAATGAAAATGAGGTTAAATTAGTTTTAGATATATCTCAGAAATGTATGCTAGGTGTTCCACAAAGCTCAATTAACTACTTTCAAATGAGTCTGCCGATTTGTTTAGTTGCATTCGTGCCATTAACGGGAAATTGTTAAATTATTGGCTATTTCGACCTTTGTCATACGATCAATGGGCTTCTAATTGATTAATTTACTTTGTATAATAAATCATTATCAAATAATTTGGACAAACACTTCGCTTACAATATCATCGTAATTTATTTTAAAATAAATCACTGCCTTGTTTACAGTAATAAAAGTCTGGAGTATTGCCTATTTCCATGAAATATTTACTAAATAAAGTTATAATATACCTTTTCAAATGAATGGAATTTATGCTATTGATTCATTCATTATTAGATTATTATGCAAGATCAATATCAACTCTTAACTGTACTGGCAAGGAGATATCCAATCCTCAGAATTTCAGTGCAACGTGTTCATACAAATCAATTTAATGGAATAAGCTCTTATTTTTAGTTAGTTAAAGCTACGATGGAGCTAAACTGGCATGAAATTGAGTACACAACTGATAAACTCAACAAAAATCTCCTTAAAAATTAAACTATAGTTGGGATAAAAGGGTTTTTTCTCTATTTTACTTTTATAAATTTATATTTATTTAGTATTAGAGCACTCCAACTAAAAATTGCTTGTTAGTAGCTGAAATAAAGTATTGTACTCCATGTGGGTTGGAGGTCAATAAACGTCGTGATGTTCTCAGAAAAGTTTAACTAACTCACACAGTTTCTTTTATTTAGTGTTTTATTATATGTTTGTTATAATACCGGCAAATCGTCAGTCATTATTAAATATGCATGTTTCAAAATAGATATTCAAGTGCTCGGAAATACTTAACCTCTACTAGTCTAGAATTAAGCGATATTTTTTAATGGAAGAAATCCTATATGCTTTTGCTTTGCATTCCCTATCCAATAAAACGTTTTATTATTCGTTTCTGGTTTTAATGTGGTCTTAAATTCCACCAGTCTTAATTAACATTAGGAAATTATGTTATGGTCGTTATGGGCATCTTAACTTGAAACACTTTGAATTCCCATAGCATTTTTTGTACTTTTCATTGCCAAAATAGGCGACTTATAAGTAGCGCAGCGATGATATATCTGCGGTGCACGATCTCTGCTTAACCCCACCAAAATAACTTCGTCAATTAATTTTCCCCATAGCATCCTCGCTCTCCCCCCCCCACAACCCCCCCCCCCCCACTCCTAACCCACTCCCCCCTCCCCTTTCCCTCCTTGAATAGATGAAGCGTATTTAAATTTTTTTGGGATATGCATATATATATTTACGTCCCTTCTGTAGCGCAGGCGTCCAACTTCTGCATCGACAACTGGCCGTGCGGGCGCATACTGGAAAATCTGCATTTGGAGTGAAAATGTACACCTCCAATTTGCAGTACATTTGCGGGACACAAGGAGTTGCCTATCCCACGCCACTCAAATGGTCCCCTTTCTGTGCGAGTTTTGCTGCAGGGGGCTTTAATTTAAAAACGTTTAAATCTCCTTTGCCTGATTTATTTATTGGGAGGTTGGGTGTAGTTGGGACATTTTGAAGATGTTCCAGTGCACGAAGGTGTGCGGAAAATAAAATGCCATAGGAGGATTGTAAACTGATAATTTTTTTTTACAAGGTGATTTTACTTACTTCAAATTAATTTGTAATTTAAAGTGAGAGAAGCTTTATCAATGACAAAACTTGAGCACTGACTTCATAACCCACGTGGATAGATTTACGACAGAAAGAATGACGTTTTTCTGAAGCACAACATTGATTAATGTAGGAACTTAGACATTTGAGTAATTGATAGTCTTAACCGCAATTCGTCGGCAGATTGTGATGATTGCATTTTTGCATGCGAAGTGAGCAGCGTTTTAGCTCTATCAAATTAAAAGCTCCAAGCACGCCCAGTTAGAATTTGATTGACTCAATGCTCTTCAATTACAGAGTAGTCCAGTAGAAATTCAAGAACATCAACTTAATTATGCTCTCTATCAGATTGAAATAGAATTCGTTGAAAGCATTCCATTTATTTGTTAAAACAACTAAATCTTTAGGTTTTCACATTCTGAGGTATTTCTTAAAATGTAGAACAGTTTCATTAATGGTAACTAAAGAATATATAAATCATTAAATAAAACGAAATGATGCGACAAGTTTGATCACCGTCCCGTTAGAAATCGGTCAATAGACATTTGCTGTAATGCAAGAACAGATCACGAAGTATAACTACGAGAACGTGAGTGTCCTATTTGGGAAATATTTACTTTTTTATTTATATCAAATTGCAGGCTTTATGATAGCTATAATTAGTCCTTTGGTTGACTTCAAGCTTCACAGAGGGGAGGAACATTAAAGTCCCAGAAAGTCGAGGGGTGGGGGGTCAGAAGAGGGATTCACAGATGTAAAAGCGACAGACACAAAAGTAGAGAACAAGGGTGAGGTGAGTACTGCGAAGTGGCCGAATATGACAAACAGTGGGGTCATGATAGTTTGAAGTCAACTACCGGTTTAATGACTTTCTTGCCGTATAAGTACACGTTGCCCAGGGTAAATCTATCGCGTACCCCATTTGGGGATATTTTTGGTATATTTACTAACTTCATTTTGATTTCCCAATGTTTTCCTGAGCTTTCTGCTGACAAAATTCAATTGTTTAAATCAATTTAAATTTTGATTTAATTGCAAGACTGGGGGAAAGCAATAATGATAGTGACAGTAATCCCATTTCCGTATCAATTAGCAGAAAGATGACACACAATGGAGTAACAAGATGGACACTATTCGAACAGATGGCAAATGTCCACTTTCAAAATAACGGAATTATTAGAACTGTAAACATGGGTAATTTGGAAAACATACTCACTGCAAATCTGTTAGCCATACCCAGGTTATCATTTCACTCTTAACTTAGATATACAATTTAACGCGCACATTTTACAGTATCGTTGAATACACCCTTCCATATCAGCTGAAGCTGAAATGCTTCCATCATACTTTCATGATGGTAGCAATTAATGCTACTCTCCCTCTCCTTCCCTTTCCAGTCAGGTTACAATTGGCTCTAAGTTGATAAGCTTCACACGAGACTCAGTAGAGTTTGTGGAGGGGGTTTGGCCTGTGTGTGTGTGTGTGTGTGTGTGAGTGTGTGTGTGTGAGTGTGTGTGTGAGTCTCGTGTGAAGCTTATCAACTTAGAGCCAATTGTA
>UZAE01001129.1:0-15061 GCA_900617975.1 Rodentolepis nana | reverse complement strand
GCTTGTGCAATTCACAAATCATTTTGGAATTAAATTGTCAAAGGGTGCGCATTATCTGCCAACATAATATTTAAATGTTTGTGAATAGTTGGAAGTCATAAATTTAAGCATACATTTGGATAATATTGGAAGCAAATATTTAAATGATGTGTTATTTTTTAGTGCAATATTAAATTATTACCACGGGGTGTGCGATGGACTTGCCTCCACGTGGGGCACCCTGGGCAACGTATACTCATACGGCAAAAAAGTCTATTGATCGGCAGTTGACTTCTCACTTCAAACTACCAGAACACCCCACTGTATGTCATATCCGACTACTTCCACAGTACTCACCTCACCTTTTTCTATCTTTACTACCTTCATCTTTGAAACACTCTTCTGTTCCTCCTCTTCTCGGCGTTTTTCACTTTGATGTTCCTCCTCCTCTCTGTGAAGTCTGAAGTCAACTAAAGGGCTGATGATAGTCACCAAAACGCCTGCCATTTGATATAAATAAATGTATAACTATGACAATTTTGTGAATTTGAAATCTAATCTCATTACTCTGGCCTAGCTAATCTGTATCAATAAGTAAATTCAAGTTAAGGTTATTCCAATCGACACTATTTAATTTTTTATTATAATTTTTCTGTAGCCACCAAAATTTTCAACAACACATATAACAAAGATTTTTAGTATTAAATTCGCTGGCCACCTTTTAATACATAATACAAAATTTAACAAATATTTCGTCATTTCACTAACAATAAATTGGCGGCAACTGGAATTGATAAGTTGTTTTGTCTAGTTGCCATTGGTGATACTAATGCTTTGCAGCCTGAGAATTAATGATGTTTTCTATCCCTTTCACAAAAATCAGCTTCCTTTGTTTTTTGCAAATATTTTCAGTCTCATCCAATTCAAAAATGTTTGAGCAATAAACATTACAATTGTCTTGCACAATTTTGTCAATAAGCTGACGCGTATAACTGTGGGAGAATATTTACAAATATCTTCTCCTTAAAAGTAAATTTTTTATTTTTGTACGTTGACTTTGTAACTTGACGAAATCTTAGGCTTTTACATGTATATAAGCTTCATTTATCCACGTTGTGTTATTTCCACCCTTTTTAATATTGGAGTATATTTTTCTGCTCGATTAAGGGTAAATTATTTTACAAATAACCACTTTGTTACAAATTTCTATACTTGGAGAATTTCAATTTTGAATTTACTTCCACGAAATTTAACAGTTTTGGCGACATTTAAAGTGACTTTTCAGTAAGAAATAGTTTTATTGCACAAAGTTTTCATGAAAAAACAATCATGCAACACCTGATTGGAATTACCGTTCCTGATATTGTTTTTATTATTACTCAACTAAAAATTTGGTAGCTATCTTATCACAAATATGACCCCAGAGGAAAAAACCTATAATTATGAACAGGGAATCAATAGGTTCATAAAATTGCACACAGCATTTTTTATCAAATCGTTGTATTTGAAAAAGGAAAAATATTGGTCAAATATTATTGCTTGATTAAACCTATGAAGAGATAAGAACACTGGGTTTATAAATAGGAAATGAAAAAGTTTATTCAAAAACCTTTACATTAATTCCTACAGATCGATTTTCCAAATGTTGCCTAATATTTATAGAAAAATGAAGCTCACAGTTGCATACTGATTTGAGATTAGTAATAATAATAATAATTTATCAAATTAGTCGATGGAATAAATGTTTTAGGTTAATCCCGACCTTTATGCAAATCAGCAATCAAGTTATACTATTTATTTTTGCAACGTATACACTTCAATGCCTTCACCACTACAATACGAATAGGCCATCTAACAATTCTATAATTTTTCTTTTAAATATAAAAATAAAAATAGCATTTTATCATCTACATCAACACCATTTTATGTCATTTTTGAAATAACGATCTACTACAAAAAATAACTAAGCAAAACAAAATTGTACTCATTCCATATGCTGTAACTGGCAAAAATTTAGTTCAATTTAAAAAAGAATTCAGGCATCTGAGCTCTTGGTAGAAGTGTGACAGGTTGATTTGATGAAAATGACCCAGTTTGAGGTTTTGGCTTAACATAGTAAATTAGGAGACATGCACTGGGCAAGGAAAAATTCCAGCACACTTTGGTTCTTAACTTAAAATCATCTGCCCAACATTTACTGAGAGCATCACTAGATCATATTTCATTAAATTATTCTCCATTATAAAATCGAAGAGATATTTATATATTTTGTCAAACTAAAAGAGAGGAATTTTATGGGAATAGCTAATCTTAAGCTGAAAGTAAGCTTGATAAACAGAGAAAAGTAGAGTCAAGTGAGGTATAGTGGGAAAGAAAGACGAATCTTAAGAGAGAGTTGAGAGAGTGGAAGAGGGATGCGAAAATATAAGACAAAGATCATGATTGTGTCCAAGATTGCGTGAGAATGGTGCTCAGACAATTCTAGAAATGATTGTAAAATCGATACGTCATGGCATGCTCGTATCACATCATCATCAAATTCTTAGCAAAATGAGACTATTTCAATCATTTTGGAAACAAAAAATTCTTATTTACTTTTGTTCGAAAAAAATTATTTTGAAACAACATTCAAAGGATTTTTCTAATAGATTAAGTAACCACTAATATTACTGATATGCTTGATAAGTAATGAGCATTGTGGGTGTGAACCCCATCGAAAACCTTAAAATCAAGCAATGAATTTTAAATTTGGTTGTCTTAAAACTATGCTTCACTTCATATATAGGGGCAGATTACAGAACATATTTCTACTTTGAATTGGTTGAGATAAGTTGATGCTCAAATCATACTTCTTTTTCAACTGTTGTTGTATAATATCAAACAATTTTACATATGAAAATTATGCCGAATAATATTTTTTAAATTGATAATATGGAAAACGTTGTTAGTAAGACAATGCATTTGCTTTAATATATTTAAGAAACTCTTCTATTAAACTCCTTAAAAATAGTAATTTTTAAATTTCAAATTAAAATATCCATTTGAAGCATTGAACACTTATGGTCCATTTAAGCAAGAAATGCAATAGGAGCGCATTATCACATTAAAAGTCTATTAAAAAATTGAGTTGCCAAACCTTCTAAAGAGCATGGAAGTTATTGACGTTCATACTGTTTATGCAAATAGATTTTCAGTGAGATGACAGCATTCGCTTTTCAATGTAGACTATTATATATTTGTTTGAAATCTCTACCGCGTTATAAATGAAACCGAAATACTTTGAAATCGATAGATTCTAGGTGAATATTGCATTGATAATGCTTCATTTAGTTCTGCTTAATATGTGATTTTATTTAATCCAATTTCGCTTAATGTTACCGCACAACTTTAGCAAATAAGGGATTGAAACCTACGCCTCGTTGAAACGTGGTCTAGGGTTTGACGTGTGATCAACTAAAAAAGCAATGAATTTTAGAAAAATGAAAATCGAATAATAATTTCAATGAAGGAAATACACGTAGAAGGCTCTGGACTGCTTTATATTATGCAATTGTGTCATATTTCACTTTTAAAATAAAAAATCAAAAAATAATCTTGATTTTTTGACAGAAAATTAATTTTCGATTTGTTTAATGGATTTTTATCGCTTTCTCATAAAAGTGAAGCTTTTTGACGCCGTTGGTTAACAAAGGCAAACTGTGGCAAAAATTGTATCTTGTGCAGTATTTTTCTATTACATTACTTTATCGTCAACGTAGTTTTAAACTTTTGTAATAAAAGAATTTCCAGCGATTTCAAAATTATTTCCAATTTAAAAAAAACAAATAATGAATTTTAGAGCATTTTGATCAACACTTCGTGGATTTAAATTCTAGTAGAAATTGAAAACCACTCGATTTCATTTTTTAATTCAGAAAATTTCCATCAGCTGTGGGTACAATTTTCTACCATTTCGTCTATTAAAGATAGCTTTTATCAATCGATAGATAAGCAAAACTGCTGTTGCAAATTACGTGATGAACAATTTTAATTTAATTAGTTTCAGATAATTTTTGAAGCGAAAACTAAGATCAAATAAATTTGTGCATAATTTGATTTGCTAAAATTTCACCTCATTATGTAAATGGCAAAAATTTCTAACGGGCGAAGCTCTCTCAAATAGTTTGTAATGCTTGAAGTTCCCAACGACTTTTAAAAGTCCAGTAGAGTTGATTGATTTAGTAAAAAAAGCTGCTCATATAATTAATTATTAAATCAATTTGTCAGATCTATCTAAATTGGCGGCATTTGATATAACACTTAAGATAACTATCTTGAACAAATGTTTTGGGCAAAACATTAAGGCTGTGGTTAGGTGTTGATTGTTACACAAATGTTAGAATTGTCTTTACCTTTCAAACATTTTAAAACTTATAATAAGATCAATGAATTTAAAAACATAATAATTTTATTGACCAAGTTAGTAATTATTTAACGTGGAGGAGAAAGCGCACTTGTCATGTAATGCAACCGAAATACATCTAATCACAATTTGAAACTCATCCAAGCATATTTCCAGATTTCAACTCTGGCGCCTCAAGTAAACCGCTAATTAATTTGAAATTAGTGTCAAAATTGATTATGTTAAGGATTTTTGAAATTTCTGTTTAACACACATTTGAATATTTTGAGTGGATTTCAATTTCCTCTATTTGTGCAACATTTGAATACAATTATTTTAGAAATATAGTAAATATTCGAAAAGAATTTTGTTGAATTCACATTTATAGCAGTAAAAAGGTTGTCATGGATGTTAAGTTTACAAAACCTTTGGAGAAGTAAATTTAGATTTTAAAACTAAATCAATTACATAAATTTCAAATAAACTTAGCCATAATATCTTTTATATTCTATAGTAGGCCATAAATTGGCCAATTTAATATTTATTCATTTAAACGATTTAGCAAATAGGACTCACAAATGCAAATATATTGAAGTCATATTTTTAATTTTACAATAAAAGGGTGTAATTTTGTTCCTTCACAACGTTAAAAAATTATATTTTAATAGAAGTATTCTAATGTAATTGCTTCAATTGAATTGAAAATCGTGTAATTAGATTTTTACTCATAACAAAGACTGTGAAAGAACAGTTTTTATAAGTCTCTTACAAGTAGTTTCGAACTATAAGCTGTTTTAAATAGTTTTGTAAAAGGTTGAGCTAATATTTAGTTACTCGATAAAAGAAAATACAACTATTAACTTACACTCATTCTTGACCAAAGATCACATGCAGAATATTGATAATCGATTGGTGAGTCCAATGCAAACATCGTTTTCTAGATCTATTTGTCTATATATATTCTCTTTTGGTAGCAGGCAGGAAACTGGCGCTTAACTTTTAAAATTTGCAAACCCTCTGGACTGCACAAATACATTGCTACCTAATCGAATATGCCGAGCTTGCCTTTTTTGCAATTAACTTATATGACTTTGAATGCGTTTTTAGATGTTACGCAATCGATTGATTATGCCATTTAAAATAAGTGAAATTACTAGCGAAATCATACCTGACAATACGACTGCATTGTCATATGAGCTCATTCAGTAAGAGCACTTAACCAATATTCTTCAGATTCGATTCCGGTGACTATTGAAATTAATGAAATTAATTTTATACAGATATTATTTTATGCGCATATTTTTTCGTGCATCATAGGGAGGAAAAAATATTTTCCCCACAGACAATAGAATCGAGGATGCAATTGCAGGCAGAGAGTGGGCAAAACATATGACAAGGGGAAGGGTGGGGGAGGGGTTGGGGAGGGGTGGAGGGGGGGTATTGAGGGAGGAGAAATGAGAAGGAAGAAGATGAATTCTTCCACAATCTTCAGTTCTCAGAATTTTGCAGTTTAGTCGAGTTCCGAAATTGAAGAGAGTCGAGATTTTTTTTTTGAAAGAAAAATTTAATGAATGCAACTTGATATCGTGGGATGTTGGTAAAGGTTGGAACTTCTAGTTGCTATCTGAAATACAAAATTATAAAAAATAAGAATTTGTGCAGTAAAAGTTTCATGAAAAATCATTAATTCAAATTATTTTGGCAAAATAATATCAATATTTGAAACTTTAAAACCTTATCCATTTTGAAGTCTAATTATTAAGTAATTTATGAATTTCATTTAATCAAAGGATAATTGTAGGTCAGAGCTTTTTATTTAAGTATACAAAGTTACATTTTTATGCATAACGGCTGAGATCAAAGAATAATTATTCATAATTACTATTTATTTACATAAACTCCTGACTTTGCTTCCAATAAATATAAATAATATTGCTTAGCTCAAAAATTTATAAATGAACTGTAAGGTTGCATGCTCTATTGCTAACAAATCAAAGTTCACTGTATTATTTTTTGTCATTACAAGGAGAAATTATATTTTCCCTCTTCGTAGATAGGGTATAAATCAAAGATGGGGAGGCTTGTCACTTAAGACTGAATCAAAACCATTTTCTAAATTCTTTTTAAATAATTATTAAACACAGTTAAACTTGGATTCATATTGAAGATGTTTGCATTTAAATTTAATTAAACGAAAAGAACTTCCTATTAATTTGTACGAATGGTTTTCTAAATCTAATTATGTGTAATTAGATCAATCCAATTACTTCTGGTTTTGAAAAAGAAAGAATGTTTTTTCTAAACGATTTATCGATTAACCAGTTGATGAAGAAGGCTTGACTACTTGTTGTAGAATATAGGAACGACTTAAAATGAAATTCCTTGATTGAGTTTGATTAAGTGATTTCTTCTCTTTTTGTTAATGCCAGCAAGATTTGTCAGCTAAAATGAATTGTTCGCAAAGTAATTCATTTAATATAAATTGTCAAAATGTGCTCACTTTTGTTAAAAATTCTCAAGTCATCTTTTTCAGGTGGGAATATTGTGTCAGACTATCTTAAAATTGAAACCCTGTCGGGAAGATCTAGACACACGTTGGATTGTTTTTTGTGCAATAAAAGTAAAATAATCCAGATGTGGGAGCTAGGTGAATTTGTTCCTTCTTGTGGTTTCTTCAACGGATCCGTCACCATTTTCCGTTGTATCACTAATACAATCATCGGTTCGGACATTTCTTTCAACGTCCTAAACAGGAAAATTCAATGAGATTTTTCTACATTAAGTGAAATAACTTAAATAAATTTTAATGAGCATTTAAAGTTGCAATAAGAAAATATATTAGAGAAATAAAAATCACATTATTAATATGCCTCTTCCAAAACCTCTGAATATTTTTGTAAATTAGATTACAATCAATTATTCCATAATTTGATTTAATATTAAAAATAGGCTATGGGAAAGTTTGTAAAAATCAAATTGCATATAAAATTAATTTAAATTTTCAGAATTATTTGAAATTTTCAACTGAATTAAAAATAGTGATATTTAAAACAAAGTTAATTTCCATAAATGCGAATCTTTTGAAACGGATCGCATTATTGACGTTAAACCTCATCAACTTTTGACACCCAGGAAAAATAAACATATTTAAACAGAAAAATATTCACACAGAGTTGTCTTAAACTGGTATCCCTTTAAAACTGCGAAGTAATGGGTTTTTAAATAATTCATGTCTTTTTTTATTAAAATGTCAAGTGAATAAAATTTAATAAATGTATTAAAAATTATCGTAAGGACAGATGAATATTATTTATCATTAAAAGGGAAATAGTGAGGAATTGCAAAGTAAATTATTTATTTCAATCGGTTGGCAGCTTTTTCAAATTTAACTCAGAAAATAGTTATTTTAATTAATAAATTACAGTTTCGGATCAATTAAATGCCCAATGACGGTTCACTATTAACCAATCTTATCACATGTAAGATACAACTCATGAATTGCAAACTCCGCGTTCTCTAATTAGAATACTCTTTTAGATACCTATTTGCTCCTCATTTTGAAGTGTTTAGGGGTGTAATTATTTACGTAGATAGTGCGAATCCTCCCTATGCTATAAGATATAATTGAATCGATTTTAAAATAAATAAGTTTGAATTTAAAATGCATATTTGGCTTTACGTAAATATTTTCCCACGTTTACTTAATATTTTCCCCTAATCGGGCTTCAAAGAAAGAAAGAAAAACCAAACCTTTTCGAGCCTTATTCGTGATTCTTCCCCCGATGTCATTGAATATTCTAGTGAAGCCGAATCCTCAAGACAGCATAGGCAGAATCTTCTGTGGCGGCGCCGTATTGTTCCATCATCTGATGCCCTGGAATTATTTGTTAATCTACTTGGACTGCGAGTTCTATTGAGAGATGCCGATTTTCCACAACGATAGGGTGTTTCATTGATAAAAACTGGATGCATTTTGTGCAATACATCGTGAATTTTATGTGATGGACGCTCAACACAGGGAGCGTAATTTCGATTCTAAATAAAATATAATTAGAGCATAAATTTAACAAAATACTCTAAAATACTGGATAAAAATTAACGCCATGCAACTTTACCATTTGCGTTCATTTATTTGGATTCGCTCATACAAAACAAATATTTATTTGTCTGGAGCAACCAGAAAATTAGGTAGTTACATCATGCAACTGAACCCATTAAAGCAAAATTAGACGGAGTCATTAAATTTAGCGAGTTGTTTCTTTTTGTTGAACAGACTTTTGCTTTTAACGGAATGCGGATTCATCTGCGCAATAATCTAAAAATTCTTATGCATGGTTGTTGGGGTTTTCCATAGTCGGACAAACTCCGTTAAATAATTTAACTTTAGTCGAGGGGTGTGCGATAGACTTACCTCCACGTGTTGCACCCTGGGCAACGTATACTCATACGCCAAAAAAGTCTATTAACTGCACCCTGGGGAACGTATACTCATACGGCAAAAAAGTCTAACTGGGCAACGTATACTCATACGCCAAAAAAGTCTATTAACTGGCAGTTGACCTCTGACTTCAAACTACCATGACCCTACTCTATGTCATATTCGACCCCTTCCACAGTACACATCTAGCCTTTTGTCTGCCTTTGTGTCTGTCTGCCTGACTCTTTTACATCTGTGAATCGCTCTTCTGTTCCCCAACCCTCGACTTTCTGTTACTTTGATGAACCTTCCCTCTGTGAAGCCCGAAGTCAGCTACAATGCTAATGATAACTATCAAAATGCCTTCTGTTTGAAATAAATAAATAAACTTTAATCGAACTGGTTTTTACGACCAGACGAGTAGCCATCTGAAAGTACGCTTTTCTTGCTCGGATTCTGTCATCCAATATCTGATGAAAATATACTCTCACTCCTTAAGAGCACTACACAATCTAATCTTATTCACATTCACAGCGAGATGTCAACCAAATGTTCTACCACGATATAACGACATTCAATACCTCGATTTTTTTTCACCTTGTCTTTGTCGTTGTCCAAGTTGAACCGTAATTCAGCAAATAGCATCTAAACTCTCTCCCCCTCTCTCCCCCCCGTCGTGGAAAAAAGGCAAAAAGAACTATCGAGTGAGCGAGAAAGAAATGTAGAGAACGATGAAAGGGTGCTAGATTCGACCAAAATAGATCTGTGTTGCATTGCAACTTCATTTGTGGACCATGAAACATTGATTATCAATTTCTTGCGGGCGTGGTGTAATTAGCCAATTATGACCAGTTAAAATGCATTTATAATTTTGTTTTGAAGCAAGTTTAATTAAGATGAGTTTGGAAAAGTGTTTTGGAAAATTTCCTCTAATCCAGCCTCACTATACTAATTGAATGGGTCTTAAATTAAGGCTAAGAAAATAAACAAAAAACAATTAAATGTACTACAAAATTACACAGACCCTTGTTATATAAAACTCCTCTAAAAATGATATGTCCGTAGTTTATAATATGCGCCTAGTTTAAACAAAATTGCTGTTGTCTGTTATAACAAAGAATAAACATTCGCAATAATTGAAACTATAAAAAAATTTCTTACCACAGTCTGTTCAAGACAGAGCAAAAGATGAATAAGACGCATTTGGGCCTCTTCATCGGTGGATATGTTTTTCGTGTAGTTGATAGCAGCTAAGACGGCGCGTTGATAGCTTGCCACTGATGGCGTCGGTGTCAGAGGCCTAGGACACACTGATAGAGTATCTTCAGACTCCATTCGACAAATTGCCTTATCTTTGTCCTCAGTATTATATAAAAGTGTCATAGGTACCATTTTCTCCATAAATCGATTTACCAATGGGTTGTTGTAGAACAAGGATCCGGCATTGATCACGGAGTCTAAGGACTGACTTGTCGAATGAAGATCAGCATGTTTTTCGGCCGTTTTCGCGCGATTAACTCGAGCAAGACGGGCTTTCTGTTTTTTAATATAAAAATTATGTTTAATTAAAAGTTATTGTTGAATCAATCCAACTTTTACGATTGCAATGCATTTAAATAGCTCTTAATGCCAATATTGTTAAAGTTATTTTTTTGAAATTCAAATATAAAACATGGGCGGTGCAATGTTGAATGCATTTTCTTAAAAGCATGCTTAGCGGATGTAATGGAGATAGCATCTACATTTGCGAGAATCTATTTTAAGAACTGCAATCCTACGGGAAAATTGTAATTTAAGTTTCTTCTACACAAATTAGAGTAACGGATGAAGTTTTTAAGGATGAATTATTTGTCTCACATTACGCTCTTGCGCTAATTGTAATGTGACCGTATATGACGAGAGAAAATAAAAATATTTTATTCCCAGATAAAATGAAATCCGCTAGGAATCCACTATTTGTGTTTTCTGGGCTTTGTCGCTAAATGAAATTTTTCTCGTATGAAGCTATTCTCACTGACAGAAACTGAAATGAATGATAAGTAGTTAAGGTAACCTACATGCTACTATTCTGCAGATTGTAAATTTCGTCCGCCACCAAACCTCCTCTGTGACTACAAAATGGTGGAAGTTGAAACCATTAATTGAACCGCTTTATTAATACAATAGAGAGAAATACCACTTACTCCCCCCCCCCTTCCTCCCAAGAACTTTAACAGAAGAACAATTCATTTCATTTGAGGAACATGAAACCGCTCCCAATTCAAAAACTAATTTTGGATGCCATTTCAAAACGGAGAAAAATTTGAAAACATCCGCATTTGAAGTATGTTCACATAGTGATTTTTGAAAATGGTTATTAATTTCCAGCTTAACGATCTTTCTGGTTAAAGTTATTTAACAAACTCTTATTATGAAATAATTTTAAGATAATTTTTCAATTATAACAAAGCAAAAATAGAGTAAAATTACCATTTATAAAGTAAACGTTTGAATCATTTTCAAAATTGATTAAGTTTACAATTACTGGAGGAGATAAAACCATATATCTTACATTCCAATTTTGGAAAGGAATCGTAATTTAATGGTTAATTATCTATGCAGTATTTGAGGTTTCTTATCCGGTAAAGCAAAATTACTAAATTCTTGACACAAAAACTACTGAAGCACTTTAGGATGATCTAGTATTCAAGATTTTGATTGAACATCTGCATAACATTATACCCCGAAAAAAGTGGTTTCACAAAAAGGTCTTTTGGCCAATTGAGTGCTCTATGTAATTATCGTACCATCTAATAATTTCATTATATGCTTCTATGTGACCACACGCGTTTGACTCCTTGCGATTTTGTGACTTCAGCTCAAATTCAACACTTTACATTTCAATTAATGAATAATTAATAAACAATTTTAATAGTCTCTTTGTTGCCTCGAAATTTTCAGATTTATTAAAACTCTACGCTTTGCCCAAATTGCATTAATTTTGTTTTTTTCGAAGTGCGTATGATGTCAGTAATTTGCGTGAAACTTCATACTATTACGGATGGGATCTTTACTTTAAATGTAAAAGAAAGAACAAATTCATTGCTTCTCTTATCCTTAGCAGCACACTGTGAGCATTCTTTGCTTCTTGTTCAAGAAAGTAGCCTTGAATGTCACTTTGTACGTCTTCAATAGGCATAGCATGGATAAATTTCTGTCAATTTCATTAAGCGCAGGCGATATTCATGAATAGTTCATTTCACATAAAGGTGGCTGAAATATGCTAATTGTCATAACTCTTTTCTATTCTGGAGCTGACAAAAAAATGTTTATTTAAATGCCATGATCAATAATTCAATATCTCAATGGAATCTAAGTAGGAGAATATTTTGCAAATGCCTTGATTCGATTAGTTTAAATAATTCTTTTTGCTTCTATATGCTTAGTACATATCAGAACATTTAACTTTCTTAATTTTTTCAGTGACTTTGAATCGATTATTTACTTTTTATTGACCATATACCTATTTGTCAATTTATAGTCAATAATTAAATTGTCCAATAAGAAATTTGATAAAATCTCTCTCTTGAGCCTGATAATCAATGAATCAATATCGCAAAATTTAACCATTCTCTCTGTTTGAAAATAAAAGCAGATGGCCCCAGAACTGACATGCATTTGTAAAGATTCACTCCCTTCTTTCTGCTCTCATACTTTCCAGTCATTCAGATGACATTCATTTTTTCATTGTGGCTAATAATGAAGTAAACATTCGTTGCCATGTCTGTTTATAACAGCTAACTTATTGCTGAATGACAGCTAAACAGAGTGCTTTGAGAACTCCACATTCAGCTCAATGGCATTTTTGAAGCCTAGTAGATGGAGCATAACTTAGTAAAGTAGGATAGTTTAAAACTCAAGGAATACCCTCGCTTATAAGCTTTGACAAATGTAGGAACCTTTTGAAATTCCCCAAATGCAATTTTTATTAAATATCGTTTAATTGTTTTTTACTGTTCTACCCTATAATAAAAATGAAAAAGCCTAGTTAATAAATATTGTATCCAAAATTATTAAGGATTTGCATGTGTTATCATTGGAGCTCTCGATTAATTGGTTCATTAGTAAAATTTATTTTTGTAAAATTGCATATGAGAATATATTTTTCCTTAGTCCCTTGAAGGTATTATTATAGCTGATTAAAAACTCATTTTGCTTTAAGTAATATTTCTTGAACAGAAAATTTAATTAAAAGTAAATAAAATTGGACATATTTATCCGCATAAATGCAATACTATAAACATAGATTTAAAAATTATGACATTTTGTTTTAAAATTTTAAAATATCCAGTGATAGACTTACCTCCACTTGATTCACCCTGGGCAACGTATACGTATACCCCAAAAAAGTCTATAAACTGGCAGTTGACTTCTGACTTCAAACTACCATGGCCCGACTGCATGTCATGTTCTACCCCTTCCACGGTACTTATCTTACCTATTCTCTGTCTTTGTATTTGTCTGTATCCTTTTAATCTGTGAATCATTATTTTGTCCCTCTCTCGTCTTTTTGTCACTTTGATGTTTCTCCTTCTCTCTGTGGAGCCCAAAGACAGCTAAATTGCTACTGATAACTATCAAAACGCCTGCCATCTGAAATAAACAAATTTCTAAAACCATTCTGTTCTTTATTTAGCTCATCCGGAACGCAATAGAATCCCCTTCACTTTACTTAGCTGAGAGGATGATACTGATTTGTTGTCAACCAGTCAAATAATATTAGTATTTCACCTATTGCCTGTTTAATTACACAGCAAAATATATGTTAAAATTAAAATTTTTATTGCTGGAAGTAACAACATTAATATCGCTCAAATTATCCCAAACATGCACATTGCAGTATTCGGAAATACTGTAATTACCTTATCCAGTGTAAATGATTGCGTTGGAAGTGTGTTTCAGAATGCATTTTGTAATGTGAAATGAATAATATTTAAAACCAAAAACTGCTTGCTCGCCAATTTTTTCGACTCAAACCTCAACAAATCATCCTAAAATTAGGCTTCAGTTAATGGTTTCAATAAATCTCAAGGAATTTGGTATTGACGAAAAGGAAAAAACCGTCATTGAAGATATAGTGACATTTTGGTTTCTTTACTGAAATTCCTAAAATTAATTTTTTTTCGTCGTGAAATGTTTGTGACCCCTCCCGTTCAATTTGTACTTAGGTTAATTGTTTTTCGTAAGTGGACTAACATTAAATGTAAACTGAAGAATTTCAAAACTTTTACATGCTAAGTATGTATGAATAAAATTATCGAATTTTCAAATCTTTTTATCAACAGTCAAATATTATTTAATTCAATATAAGCTGGAATGTGAAATAATTTTCTGCGTAGGCCCTAACATTTTATTTGGGATTGAAAATCACTCAAGTGACGATAAACAGCATTTAACATGTGAACAACGAAACAAATTAATCAATTAACAATGCCTTATTTCAATATCAGAGGCTTATGATAATGACTTATTCATATTAATAAATTAATTTGTTTCCTTGGTCATTAAATATTGAGCTGTTTCTTGAGTTAAAAATGTTCAATAATTACTAAAATGGAAATGTATAATTTGACAGCATGTTTGATATAACTGTAAAGCGCTGTTCCGTTATGGCGGGATCCTTAAAAGAAAAGAAAGAATTGGAAAAAAATGTATTAACTATCGTAATGAAACAAACACTAGACGTGTAATTAGAGTTGCGTAATTTAAAATTTGGAACTTTTAAATTAAACAAACTCAGTAAATAAACACTTCGCAAATAGAATGCATTAGACTCTTTGAATCCAGGCCTTGGATGCTTTCTGTTTCCCTTCAATAAAAATAATTATTTAATCTACTTTTTCGGTAATTTTCATTATGCAAGTTACTTTTGCACTCTTCGGTTATCAGGTGATAGTAACTTAACTTTAGTTTTGAGACACAAAATCTGCGATTTGGACCTCAAAATAATTCGCTTTGATCGATAATTAATATTAATTAATTAAGTTCGGGAAACCCGATATCCTTAGAATTCAAATAAAAATAACATTTTGGTATCCCGATTCGGTACTGCACAAAGCGCAAAGATAAACCTCTGATTAAAGTCTTACCAGGATTTGAGGTACTAATTTCGTGTTTAAATGAACTTTAATAATAAAAAAGAGTATTTTAGTTTACTTTGAGTAAACTCCCAGTTGCAAATCAACTTATTGGGTTGGCAACTAACTCGTTGCCGTTTTTGTTGACAGATTCACTCTATACTTTCT
>UZAE01001128.1:0-15070 GCA_900617975.1 Rodentolepis nana | reverse complement strand
TATAGCTTAGCTAGTTCTGGTAGTCTAGCTAGATGTTGGATAATCTGCCGTAGAGATTTCTGAGTCAGTCAGGTTTTACTAGCGTAGAAATCCGCTACAAGCTGGCTATTTTCTTTAAAACTCCTATAGAAAGGCAGTGTTGATCGATTATAGGATTAAATAATCATTTACTCATTAAGGAAGCCGAGAATTAGTAAACCTATCATCAGATTGCACTCGTCTGATCCACTTTTATTAGCAAAGTGTAACTTTTAAGTGAGCATCTACCCTACCTGATTATTGTTTTATTAACTTATAAACAAATGCCATTTATTCTCAAATATAGATATTATAGTCAAGCAAGAATTCTTACATATTTCAAATAGAGAATGAATTTCAGGTCGTTTTTGCCCTTTGCCATGTTCTCCTTGACTTTTGCATAGGCCTCTCCAATAATAGCCAAGAACATGTTGAGGAGGACAAAGAACACGAAGAAGACGTAGACGATGAAGTACAGCGGACCGAGAACAATATGGGCATCGTAGATGGCTTGCATATCAAAGTCACCCAGAATGATTCGGTAGAGGGTAAGTCTAAAAAAAGCATCAGTCAGTATGGAGAAAGAAAGGTGGGTGGGGAGTCAGTGCTTACGCAGTCAAATCGAAGGACTTGAATTCCGAGCTAGTTGAGCTGAACATGATGGTGCCAGCTTGAACGAAGGCCGCGAAGATAATCCCAAACATGACAATGAAACCGACCATGTCATAGAGAGCGTAGTTCATAGTTGCTGTTAGCTGGCCCATTGTCTCACTGTAGCTAAAGAATTTGAATATCTAAAACAAAAAAAGCCCAAAAAAACGGACGAATGTTGTTTTTTTGTGGACTTGTAGATTGGCTACTGATGCTCATTTAGGGAAAGCAAGTTTGCAGTAACCTTCAGAATCCCCTAAGATTCAAGCCATTTGATTGCCTATGTATCTGTCTATCAGCGAGTCCAACACGACTGATTGCGACTATACTGAAAGGAAATCAACTTCTGTTTGTACAAGATTGTTAAAATGCACGTCAAGGATAATCTTTGTCCTTCTTAATTGGAGTTACTAGTTTCTAGAATTCGCCTGGTTGGGCATTCAGTTGATTGTCACATTGCCATTGAAAATTATAAGCGTATAAATGACTACCACGTCACCATAGAAATATGGTTTTTTGAGCACCAGGTAAGCAACGACCACGTGATGGCTTGCACTGCATGTGTTCAAATTCAAGGAAATATGCTGGGAAAATCGACAGAGAGTTCGAGGTGAATCTGATTGTCTCACTTGGAAAAGATTTGAAAGAACTTCAATATACGAGGAAAATACCCTATCATTGGAGAGTTATGCTCAAAATAGTCATCATTTGAATCTCTTAGGGCCTCATTCGGTCCCCGATCCTGCATTGGAACCTGGACCATTCTGACCTTGCATCCTCCACGGGTAGGGTATCTAAATCCGCTTAAATGGTTGGCGATCAAAGCGTAAAAATGGTTCATCATTCTAAGATCTGGATGCTGAGAGATTGGAAGGAGAGTTTGAAAGCAAACATCACGTCTGGTGTAGTTGAAAATTGGGTTGGAAACCATTTGAACTTTCCCTGAGGTGTGCCAGAGATGGAAGTCTACTGCCACCATACGTATTAGCTACTATTGGCTAAACTCGTTCATCGTCGATTTGCTTAACCGTTACTGCATTCAGCAGCTCCATATAGGTACCTGAATTCAAAAGAGGGTGATTCCTGAAAAATAGATCCTGACGTATTAGATCACCATCTGAAGAGGGCACTTGATTCAAGGAGTGTTCCTTGAGCAGATAAAAGCTTCTAAAGAAAAGTTGTGTGTGTGTGTGTATGTGTGTGTGTGCGGAAACCAAGGAAATATCTTGAAAACAGTCAAATATTATGCGTTATATGTGTATGCCAAATTGAACTCCGACTTTTCGGGTTTCGGCATATATTAACCTTACTCCCTTCCCTCAAATCCTTACCGTCATTTCCCCCCACCCTCCTCCTCCCCTCCCCTATCCATTCCTACTATCAGTTTTACTCTCTGTAACTCCACTGCCTTTGGCTCACTGCTATTTCTTAATATATTTTATATTTTATAGGAAGAGGGGGTGCGCGATAGACTTACCTCCACGTGGTGCAGCCTGGGCAACGTACACCCATAAGGCAAAAATATTTATTAATCGGCAGTTGACTTCTCACTTCAAACTACCATGATGCCACTGGATGGCATATTCCACCTCTTTCACGGCACTCATCTTACCTTTTCTCCACATTTGTGTCCATCTGTCTCTTTACATTTGTGAATCACACTTCTGTTCCCCCTCTCAAATTTCTCCCACTTTGATGCTCCTCCTCCCCTCCGTAGAGTCCGAAGTCAACTAAAGGGCCAATGATAACTCTATCAAAACGCCTGCCATTTGAAATAAATAAATAAATATTATATGGGAAGAGAAGTCAACTTGCCTGAATAGACGAAAAGAACACAAGCAGGGCCATAAGACGATTGAATTGGATTGACATATAAGCAATGCGATTAAATTCCGGATAGGTGCCATTCGGATTGAGGCCTCTTTTTAGGAGGGCTCTGAAGTTGATTTGATTGGAGATGTTCAAGTAGACACAGACGATACAGAGAGAAATAACCAGAAAATCAATGAGATGCCAAAAGTGACGGAAATAAGAAAGACCCATCTTGTAAATCTAAAAGATTAAACAAGGTTGCGCTGGATATTTTTGATGATTAGCGTTAAAAGTGGAGGGGGAGGGGGGTGGAGTGGGGTACGAACGATGGCAAGTAGGTGTTTCTTGTCGAATAATTCTAAGCTCATTTAGGAAGGCCATTTTAACTCATGAAGGTCAATATTCGGTTGGCCATTCCACTCCACTGCCTTCTCTGGTGAAGGGCCTCCAACTCGTGGCATGTGGTGTCATGGGCGGATTTGTTAACAACCGTGCCACCATCCCACACCTAGAATGTAACAGGTGTCATGGCTGACTTCAACTTTTCAGCTCACCATATTGACCATTCTAGAATAATCTGGGATTTCATTTGAAGGGCGTATTGAATTACCATTTCCAATCTAAGTGCGCATTCAATGTCTATTTTACGAGGTTCGTTTGGCAATTATTGGGGACATTGCATTCATTAAAACACTTCGTTATTAAATGTCACATTTCTAAAATTCTGTGTACTTGCATTCGGTAAACTTATCAGCTAACAAGTATGAAGGTTAATACCGGTAAAAAGGTTGCTTTCCTTTAGAAATTTAGTATTAAACGGAATGGCACAAGAAAGATACTTCTCTAAGAAGATGGTTAACTAATGTGCATGCTAGTATGTATACAAATGTTCTTAGAGCGCGCACTATATCAAATCCCATGAAATATATAAGAGAATGGACTGCGCGATAGACTTACCTCCACGTGGTGCACCCTGGGCAACGTATACTCATACGGCAAATGTCTGTAAACCGGCAGCTGACATCCCAATTCAAACTACCACAATCCCACTGAATGTTTTATTTGATCACTTCTACAGCACTCACCTAACCCACTTCTCTGTTAGTCTCTTTTACATCTGTGAACCCCTCTTCTGTTCTCCTCTCTCGAATTTTTCTCACTTTGGCGTTCCACACCTCCGTGAAGCCCTAAGTCAACCAAAGGGATAATAATACCTACCAGAAAGCCTGCCATCTGATACAAATATTATAGTATTCAAGAGAGTGTCTTCATTATGAATTTATCGCCTCCAACTATATAGCTTCTACCGTAATGTACCCCGAAGCGAATATTTGTGGGCAAACTTACGGAGTAAACTTCTCTGAATAAGTAGTAAGCCACGAAGAATAGGGAGATAATCTGGAATATGAAGATTGCGCATTCCATAGGTGAATTCGTTCGGAGGAGATAGAGTGGACGTATTTCAGCCGAGCTAATCAGGCCACCCGTGTATGGAGTCTCGAATAGCAATCTAAAATATACATTTTTTTAACGTGGTGATAAGAAACATCACCCCTAACCCCCCCCCCCCATGAGGTCACTTCCAAAAAACACAGAAATTAGAAATAGACTATGGCGCTGTTTGTTATTTTTTTTTCAAACGCCCTTATCGAGTTCCACGATTAGATAGACCATTATAGCTATGGCGTGTTGTTTAAATCGATTTCGATAAACTCTCATTTCCGTTGGAAAACTGTTTGTCTGGAAAGATTGTGCTGAATAGGGAAACAAAGCTATCTTTCAGATAAATTGTGACTATAGTCATATCTGTGGGATAATTTTGAGCTGTAATCCATGTCCACAGTTGAATAAAAGTTCTGCATTTTTTTTAAAACCACGCAATTTCATCTGATAGCTCCCTTCAGACAAATTGTGTAATGGTTGGCTAAGAAAATGTCAAAGACACAAAATCTCCCTTCACGAAAACGAGATCAGTTGCCCCTCCTTTGAATCCAATGTTCATTTTGACGATATTAATTATAAAATGCCTCAAATGACAACTTTTCAAGAAAGAAGTCTTGTTATTTTAACCTTTACGAAAAATTATTGATCATAATTTTTAATCGAATTAATTAATAAAAAGTAGCATGAAGGCTCCTTTACTACCACGTGGTTGTATTTACTAACTGAGATTTCTGGGATTCTACTTGTAGTACACGAAATGCCCCCCCCTTCCCCTTGAATCTAATTGTTGTGTGATCACAAACCCTTGGGTCAACTCAATTCCTTGTTTGATGGTGGTTCCTTTGGATATGGCAGTCAATCTAGACAAGTAAATTTTGAAGTACATAGTTGTGGACAGTTTTCCAATAATTCAAACGTGTTTCCACTGTCGTTCTGATTCTTACAACTTGCCACAATTTATGTAACCCGGGGAATGTGATACTACGGATACCACTATTTTAAACAAAATTTATGCGTCAGGTGAGTATTGACCTCCAGAATGACAACAAGAAAAAAAAGTAAACAAATTTTAACTTCCATTAATTTATGACATATTAGCAACCTTTTGTGGATTAATTGACAAAAGATGCATGATATTTCACAAGTTCACAATACGTTACCTGAACTCCCAATTTGATAGCTAGAGTATTTGGAGTATACCTTTTTGTGGATATTATCAAAATTTTCATGGAAATATTTGATAAATTTCTTATATCTTTAGCTCAATTTTAGGCATTTCCTACTGATAAATAGAAAATTCATACTATAATTATGGTAATTGAGAAGGAAAAACGTTTGAAAAATCCATGGGTTCCGTCGCCGTTCAATAACTAAGACATTTCCAATGGCTAAGATTCACATGCGAAATGGGCAACTTCTCACTTGTTAGAAAGTAGATTCAACTAACTAATCTAGCATTAACGATCAGCGTAAAAAAGATTGGTTACGGAGATATACACGCCGAAGACAGTAAACCAATATTCAGTCAATCTAGTAATGAGACTCTCATAAACAGAAATCAAGATTGGTGGGCAACAAATTGGCCATGAGCTGTACACTTATTTGTTCATTTAGATTTAACAGAACATGAGGCCACAATGATCGGGCTGCTATTTGACCTTGAAGAGAGCCATTCACATAACAGACCCTTGTTAAGTTGAAGCATAACCTTACAAATTTGTCAATTCTCGACTTAATTTCTTTATCTTTTATGTTGGGATAGGGGGGTGCGCGATAGACTTGCCTCCACGTGGTCCACCCTGGTCAACGTATACTCGTACGGCAAAAAAGTCTACTAACTAGCAGTTGACTTCTGACTTCAAGCTACCATCAACCCCACTGTTCGTCATATTCGACTGCTTCCACAGTACTCACATCTCCTTTTTCTACCTTTTCTACCTTCGTCTTCGAAACACTCTTCTGTTCCATCCCCCCTCTCGACTTTTTTCACTTTGATGTTCCTCTACCCCTCTGTGAAGCCTGAAGTCAACTATAGGGCTAATGATAACCATCAAAACGCCAGCCATTTGATATAAATAAATAAGTAAGCCACGTAGTCAAGATAAATCGGGGTACTCACTGTCCAACGCAAAAGAAGTTGAGATTTGCATTGTAAAGTGTGAAATCAATAATAATAGCCCGAGTAGACTCCGTTGTCCAATCGCCGTTAAAGAGTTCCGCTAGCATTGCGTGGGTTTCATTTTGTGTCGGAGCGAGGTCCATGTAGTACCCGGAGCCCGTGTAGTATGCGATGGTTCCAGCCACACCCTCACTTCGTGACTCTCCCTCGCTACGCCAGTGCCACCTATAAGGAATGGATCTCGTCGTACATTCATCACTCAATAAGACAACGGCAGTTTCTCCAGCCACTGAGCATGCCTTCAATGTCTGCAATCTCTTCTACCCGAATCAATTAATATTTTGATAGCTGACCGTAATTTAACTAATAGGTGAATTCAGACCCGTCTCGACTCAGGTAGTTTGGTGACTAAATGCCATAGATTGTGGCTATCTTGACTTTACAGCCACAAAAGTTTAAAAGAGTAGACATCCCAAACGCCGCTGCGAAGTAGGCTGGTCTGTTAACGTTCGTGAAAGATAATGGAAGTTAAAGATTCATTTCTCCCACGACCAATCTAAATCGATGGTGTTTTTCAAACAACGGCGGGGAAAAGTTATTTGACCCTCATTCCTGGCCCCTCTTTTTGAGTCATAAGCTTTCTTAGTCCTTGCTATATACGAAACGGATGTAATCTGGACACTTTCGCTAGTTGTAGTTCCGATATATCCTCTTGCTCCTTTAAGATCTAATTATATTGAAGGAAGTGGGGTGCGCAATAGACTTACCTCCACGTGGTGCACCCTGGGCAACGTATACTTGTACGGCAAAATAGTCTATCAAATCGGCAGTTGACTTTAGACCCGACTATTTGCCATATTCGACCCCTTTCACAGTACTCATTTTACCTTTTTTATGCCTTTGTGACTGTCTGTCGCTTTTACACCGTTGTATCACTCTTCTGTTCTCCCTCTCGACTTTTAGTCACTTTGATGTTCCTCCTCCTCCTCTCTGTGAAGCCCCGAAGTCAGCTTCAGGGCTAATGATAACTAACAAAACGCCTGCCATTTGATATAAATACATATTGAAGGAATTGTTCATCATCTCCTCTTTATCCCTCACCGGAGACTTCTCAGTCCTATTTTTCCTAATTTTTTTCTATCCTTTGAAAAAAAGTTAATTTTCCCTTTTTTTAAATTTGATCAGAATTAATTTCATCTGCAATTAAGATTTGACGAACAATCCTAATTCCCTCATAGATTGTGGTGTGGTTAAGTTGCTTGAGTCGTGTGACTCTCGTGTTTTAGGAATAGTCAAGCCGACCTTGACCAATTGTATCTGATATTACTAATGAGTGGATCAGTGTAAATTGTCTTCGTCAGATCCGCATTCAATCATACCCCGGATTCCCCACCGACCACGGAGAGAGTTTGACCCCCATAGGCCATCTGCCACCCATGTAAGAATCCCTTTGATTTCCACTTGCTGTTTCACCAACCTCAAGCACTCAAATCTCCATCTCTCCGCTCTAGTTCTCGATGAAATTGCGTATTGTTCTCCGATTAGCAAGCCATTTCAGTCAGCGGGTATGTTAACTTTATTTTTGAAGGACGCTTCTCTGATTTACATTTCATCCACATTTAAACGTGTGAAATATGAGGACACATTGATTAACTTTTACTCAGTGCAATCATCACTTTAATAGGTTACTAAAACGAAATTTAGCCAAAATTTAAGGGCGCTAAATCAAGTGAGGAAGGTAGGTCTTATGGGGTGAACAAGAACTGACAACTATCATAGTTTTGCAAAAAATCTTCTGTCTTAATAAATTGAATTCAACCCCTTCCTTTCCTCCTGAATGCGGTTTCGAAAGATGCTCACCTCTTTCCCAAAACATGGGGCAAATTGACAAATTGCATCAATTGACTTTATGATGAATAAAATAATTTTTCGGGCTTAATTGAATTTAACCACAAGGGAATAAAATCCCAATCTACGAAATGAATAATCATAAATAAAATGGGTTAAATTTACGCATCTACGCTCAAATCAATAGTTATATTTGGATTGGGAATGATCGGTTCACGGCTCTCATATGAGGGATAGAAATTCGGGAAACATCTTTTCATCCACTGAGGCACTGAAGAGGGTAGTGAACAGTCCATTTGCCTGACTCTTTGTTGTCGTATTCGTGGGAGACCAACTAGACGATTTTCGCCATTTCTATTGTAGAGTGCCTTCAGAAATCCCGATTGAATAAACTGAAATCAAAAATGTCTTTAAATACTACTTACCGTAAATAAGTAGGAATCATTAAACTTTAAAGCATTGGTAAGATTTTCAAGAGCACAACTTGCACTTTTCATGGTTTCGTGACTATTAATTTTTGCGAACGCATCTTCATCCGATGAATCTAATGGCGAGGTGAATTGTTGGACAATGTCAGTGAAGAAGTAAGTTTGAAGATAGATCGTAGGCAGCAGAGCAACTGGAATGACAATTGAATCCAACTTTAGAATATCCTCTCCGAGGAATGTCGCTTATTACAAGTGCTTGCATAGCTAGAGTTAATCAGCTATTACGCCTCGTGAGAAATTCTTGTACTAACATTTAACTATACCGTTCAACTCTTTGCAACACAACCACTGCTTGTCACTAGTGCATAAATGTGCTCAATTTCACCTCCTTTCACTGGGGCTGGTAACTTAGCAACTCTAAATAAAGCCGCTCCGGACGTTTAGCCCAATAGCTTACTTCCAAGACCATCTTGGTCAGAGAGCATCAAATAAAACATATGCAAAACTGAAAGGTAGAAGAAGTGGACAGGGATTTTGTCCTTTTAACGAATCTATATTCCTTTTTTGGGGGTGCGCGATAGACTTAGCTCCACGTTTTGCACCCTGGGGAACGTATTCTCATACGGCTACAAAGCTTATAAACTGGCAGTTGACATATAACTTCAAATTACCACAACCCCACTCTATGTTAAAGTCGACCACTTCCACAATACTCACCTTTCCGTCTGTCTCTACGTCTGTGAATCACTCTTCAGTTCCCCCTCTCGACTTTTACCCGCTTTGATGTTCCTCCCCTTGGGGTGCGTGATAGACTTACCTCCACGTGGTGCACCCTGGGCAACGTATACTCATACGGCAAAAAAGTCTATTAACTGGCGATTGACTTCTGGCGCAGTACTTATCCTACCTTTTCTCTGCCTTCATGTCTGTCTCTTTACATCTCTAAATCACTCTTCTGTTCCCCACCTCTCGACTTTCTGTTACTTTGATGTTCCTTCCCCCTGTGAAACCCGAAGTCAGCTAAAGGGCTAATGATAACTATCAAAACGCCTGCCATTTGAAATAAATAAATAAATGTTCCTCCCCTCTGTGAAGCCCACAATCAGCTAATGGACCAATGATAAGCATCAAAGCATCTGCCATTTGATGTAAATAAATAAATTCCTTTATCAAGGGATTATGTCCTAGTTAAAATAAAGAGATGCATTAAAGCGGGATATACAGCGATACTTAACTTACTCAAAAGAATAATGCTGATGAACGCCAGGTATATGAGCAGTTCGCGGATTGTGGTTCTTATAATCGTCTCTCGATCCATGTAAATCTTCCTGTTTCGAGTTGCCCAAATATCTGGAAACAAAATTGACTAATTAATTCAGAATTGCTTTAACTTGATCCAATCAGATTTCTGAATCGAGCAAATTTTCGCTGACAGATTGGGCAATTGAGACATATGGTTCAAAATTGGACAAATATGGATTAAAAATTTATTCATAATTGCCATTGGCTATGCGAGGTAGTGGTTCCCTCTAGGACGTCTTAAACTCGCCTCTCGGGAACTGTATTGCAACTGATTGTTTGATTTAATTACCTCACAAAAGACGAGGGATCCCTTTAGATTAGCCATGCCTAATTGATTAATATCTCTAGTTCACTCAGCAGGCGTGTGTTTGCCAGTTTCTTATTCCCTCATAACCAAATTCCTTGAACAATTTATAGGGCGCTTGCAGTACATAGTATTCAAATTGACACCAAGACTGTCAGCTAATATTTGGCGTAAGGGTATGATTTTAACAAAAAAAGATTTTTATAAGTACGGGCATATTTTTATAGAAAATGTATTGTCACGTAATTTGGTTCTTTTAAGCTTTCTGTATCATGAATATCGCAAGTTGTGTGGAACACAACGTTCGCATGGCTGAAGGAAAGATGCGCTTGCGAGTTCAAACATTCTGAAAGTGATGCCAATCACACTAGGGAGCATATGGGGTCATGAGTTCAGAGACCACCCTGCCAATCAGCAATCAATAATCATGATGGGGTGTGCGATAGACTTACCTCCACTTGGTGCACCCTGGATAACGTATGCTCATGAGGCAAAAAGGTCTATCAAACCGGTAGTTGATTTCTGACTTCAAACTACCATGACCCCACTATATGTCATATTGGACCACTTCCACAGTACTCATCTTACCTTTACTCTGCCTTTGTGTCTGTCTGTCAGTCTGTTTCTTTTACGTATGTAAATCATTATTCTGCCCCCTCTCGACTTTTTGTCACTTTGATGTTCCTCCTTCTCTCTGTGAAGCCCGATGTCAGCTAAAGGGGCAATGATAGATATCAAAACGTCTGCCATTTGAAATAAATGATTAATTTAGCTATGGTCAATGCAACAGAAATCATATACAGGTACTAATCTTCACGGCATCGCACATAACCCAATATGCATACAAACCAGCATACGCAGAGCTCTGATAAACGTGCATCACGCCCAAGGTCTGGTCCTTCTATAGTTGTGCGGTAGCTTAGGTAATCCCTGGGAATCATTTCAAACACGAAGAAACTCTCATTGACACTACTGGACATGGGTCAAGTCTAATTAGTAGAGTAATCAGCTACAAATGCAACCCAAAATCGATTTTTTTCGAAGAAATAAGATAAGTTTAAATATCTTCATTGATAAATTAGTAATGAAAAGCCAAGTAAGTAAATGGAAAATTATACTGAAATATTTACGATCTTCGCGATTGTTATTTACAAAATTCAAAGAAACAATGCATATCTTTCGGAAGAGGGTAAAGTGGCTTCCCGTTGCAGCTAAGGTATAACGAAATGAAGGACGACTAGTACCTTTGAAAAGTGCATAAAATACTAACAGAAAAATTAAGTATGGTTTGCCGAAAATTGGCTTTTACCTTCGAAAAAACGGTGTGTGTACGGCAAAAAAGTCTATTAACCGGCGGTTGACTTCTGACTTCAAACTGCCACTTTCACAGTGCTCATCTTACCTTTTTCTCTATCTCCATTTCATATTCGGCTAATTCCGCAGTACTCACCTCACCTAATTTCTACCTTCGATTCGCCCCCTTTCACAGTACTCATCTTACCTTTTTTATAACTTTGTGTCATATCTGTCTGTCTCTTTTACGTCTGTGAATCATTATTCTGTCATCTGTCTGCCTCTTTTACATCCGTGAATCGCTCTTCTGTTTCCCTGTCTGCCTCTTTTACATCTGTGAAACGCTCTTCTGTTCTGTCTGCCTCTTTTACATCTGTGAATCGCTCTTCTGATCCCAACCCTTCTGCCTCTTTTACATCTGTGAATCGCTCTTCTGTTCCTCGTCTGCCTACTCATCTTACCTTTTTCTCTATCTCTATGTCTGTCTGCCTCTTTTACATCTGTGAATCGCTCTTCTGTTCCCAACCCCTCGCTTTTCTTCTACTTCGATATTCCTTCCCCCTATGAAGCCCGAAGTCAGCTAAATGGCTAATATTAGCTATCAAGACGCTTGCCATTTGCAATAAATAAATACCTTTGAAAAAACTAATGCATCGATTTTCTTTCCTGTCCGCATCTTCTTGTTTGACCTCATTATCACCGAATGGATCGTGATTGTTGGAAGTTTGGACTTCTTCCTCCATTTCTCCTAAATCGGCCGGAAATGTACCTTCCAAATCCTCATCCATAGTCTCCTGCTGGTTGGTTCTAAAATTGGACACAATTGCACCCTATTTGGATACTCATAGTGGAATCACTCATTAGCCTTCATGGTTTGGTTAATACATGTCCTATAATTGGTAAATAATTTTATGACTAAAACGTGCAATCTAATATCGTGATGCGTAAAATGAGCAATAGTACAATATTTAAAAAGCATTCTGCATTGTATATCACGCTAATTTAAATTATGCATGTGTTCAAAATTATAGATTAACTGATTAATTTAAGTTCTGGGCTGCCGAAGAGGATGACAAAGATGCGGTGGCAAATAGCGCTGTCAATTTTCCTCCTATTTAATTCAGCCAACGCGTTTTGGTTTCTTAAACCAACTGAAGAGGAATGCACCTCGACAATCAGACTCTATGATCAAATTTTTCTTGTATGTTTTTTAGTAGAAATCACGCATATTTTTTTCCTTGATCTGTTTGGCTACTTATTAGAAATAAGTAATGCCTTTATTTTCAGGGTCACAATGTTTTTGCTTGTTGCAAATTCCCAACATTATGCAATAAATATTTAATTAACGGTTCTGGAAACAATGCCAAATCAGCCAGACAGGACGCCGAGTCAAAGGTTAATGTGATTTGTCGCTTTCTGAGCTCTTGTGTAATCATTAACAATCCCAAGTAAGTAATCAAATGATTATCAGTTGATAATAACTTGAAATGCAAGTACTACTACGAATGTCCAAATCAAAAAATGAATTCTTCTGTTTCTGACTTTTAATGCACATGGCGCTATCATAAGTGGGGAGCATTAATTTAAACAAAAATAAGGTCATAATGTTTTTTAATTATTAAATTAGTATTTGTTGTGGTAAGTTAGATTAAATAACAAATTAAAAATGTCGAATTTGAAAAAAAGCTTTGGGTTGCTATATTGTTCCTATGTAAACTTAAAACTCAGTCACCTGAATTTCAAAATGCTTTTTTATTGATTATTGTAAACATTTAATTTAAAATCAATTAAACTAAGGGAAATCTCCTTTTTCCAAATATTCAAACTACTTTAGAATAAAATTGAATCACTTAAAAAATCGGATATTCCACACCCCCATTTATTTACCTGCAACAATCTGATTAAAAATTTGAAGTCTTTTTGCACAATTTTTCCGTTATTTCAAAATTGGGAAAGGGGTGTAACCAAGGCAATTTTAACTTTTAGGGTGCATCTGGGAGTTAAACGGGAAAAGTATACCATCTAATCACCAAACGCCTAGAGGAGATGCTAATAATGAATTTTGGTGAACACACACATATCTGTGAGAAGCTATTTCGCCCCAAAATGTACAAACTGAGAAACTCACCTCATGTTCATTTGAGAAATGCAAATACTCCTCTCTTTTCCTTATTAAGCAATTGTGATATTTCAGTGTATTCTAACAATGGCTTTTCATGTAACCATGTCGATAGCACCATGGTGATTTCACGACCTATTCATCGCGGTAGCCATAGCACATTTGTTTCCAATTAAATTTAGTGTTAGGATTAGGGTAGCAAAAAAAGTATTGAGCCAGCGAGTGGGACAAGCTCCATCGCGGCCAGAAGTTGGAATTGTTGTTTTCCCTTTAATTGGTGTTTTTTGTAAAGAAAATGGCGCTTAAATACTTTCATCAACTCTTGCTGTTTGATTGCCCATCAATGATAAGAAACGGGCATATCTATATACCCTTCCTAGATAATGCAAAAAAGGCGATGAGAAACAATGATCGCCTATTTAGGGGTTTTGAGAATTTTCTCGAATTTTATCTAAGCATTATTCTCATTAGAGTGAATTCGATTCAATCAGTAAATCACAAATTCCACCTCTTCAAAGCACCACCCCCTTCTCTCCCAGATTTTTCACTCTTCAATTTCAGTTTAATTTAAGAAGCCTATCTAATATTGGCTCGAATCACTAATCAGGGAATAAGAACAAAAAGAGCCAACGAATTCCATGAAGAGAACACGCATTGATCATATAATATCTCATATAGAAATAAAAATATGCAACATGATAGGTAAGTTGGAGGGCGAGCAGGTTGGGGGTTGCATCTCCCACCCCCCCTCCCCCCCCAGATCCCCCCAGATGAGGAGGTAAGAAAAAATACTTTGATCACCAAAGTCATAAATAAGCGGGAAGAGGAATAAAAGGTACAAAAATTGAAATGGCGAAAAGAAATGGAATTTTTTCCCCCGGGAATCAGAAGGCGGTTTTTGATTCTCCTGAAGAAAGTGACCATACCAGAAGATGGCTCTGTGATTTTGAAATAAGTTTCTCTGTGTTGTCTGTACCTGGAAGAGACAAAACACCGTAGAGTAGAAGAGAATTTAAAGGGTTCAGTAGGAAAACAATCATTAGAAGTAACTTGCACTAATGTAGTTGAATACACAACCACCTAAAACAATTAAATTCTAACTAAGCTCTTTAATTCATCCACAAATCGCAATTACAAACTCGATATTTGCATATTTGATAGTTAGGAGATAGGGGGGAGGGGGTGGTGCGTGATAGACTTACCTCCACGTGGTGCATCCTGGGCAACGTGTACACTTATACAGCAAAGTCTATAAACCGGCAGTTGACTTCTGACTACAAACTGCCACTGTATGTCATATTCGATTACTCCCATAATACTCAACTCACCTTTCTTTCTACCTCCGTCTTCAAAACACTCTTCTGTTCCCCCCCCCCCTCTGGACTTTTTTCACTTTGAAGTTCCTTCCCTCTCTGAAGCCTGAAACCAACTAAAGGGCTAATGATAACCATCAAAGCGCCTGCCATTTGATATAAATAATAATAATAATTTATATTAGCTAAATTATGGGGTGTGGGATAGACTTACCTTCACGTGGTGCACCCTGGGCAACGTATACTCATACGGCAAAAAGGTCTATTAACTGGCAGTTGACTTCTCACTTCAAACAACCATCACCCCCACTCTATGTCATATTTGACCACTACACAGTACTCATCTTACCCTTTCTAGGCCTTTCTGTCTCTTTTACATCTGTATTCCCCCTCCCGAATTCTTCTCACTTTGATGTTTCT
>UZAE01001127.1:0-15071 GCA_900617975.1 Rodentolepis nana | reverse complement strand
GGGGGGGGGGGGGTGAAATAATTTATTGATTTATATTTGAAAAAAGGATATATATATCAGAGTCATATCATACATCTTCTGAATATGGAGGAGAAACGACTGACAGACATTTTCCAATTAAGACTTCAAAAAGAATGAAAAAAGCAATTGCAATGAGTTCTTTTACGATGTAGAAAACATAAATGCGCCCGCAATCTTCCAATTTTTATGGAACTCTAAAATATCTATGATGGACGATTTGACACCGGCTTTGCTTTGCACTCAATGGAAGCTCTACCTTAGTTGTGTGTTTACTACCCAGAAGGGAATAAAGCAGACATGCGTAAATTATGGACAACGTAAATAGAGGAACCCCTGATGGCATTAAGGATTACGTGGACCAATAGGAAATCATGTATGGTACAAACTACTGCGTTTTTTTCAACTTTACTTGAAATACGTTCATGGTGATGTTTAGGGGAAAGACATATAATACATTATAACCCTCTAGTAAGCTTTTGTCTTGCTGGACCAATGTGTTTGGTCTTATCCTTTTTTGAAGCCAATTAGCTACGTGTCCTCGTGAGATCATAGCGATCACCACATTTCAAAAGGTGTTTATTTATTTCAGAAGAGATGTACTCTGGTGGGGTCTTTCTAAATACTGACAATCGCAATGCGCAATTTCTTTAATCGATTCATCAAAATGTCACTCAACTCTCAGACCATCTTAAACAGATATAATGAGCATTGCATTGAGAAGAAGATTAGACGAAATACTATGCTATTTGTTTACTTTATTAAGCGAAACAATGTGAAATAATTAAAATATTTGTATGTATTTATCTATGTATCGCTCAAACAATGGTGCGCCATGAACCTACCTCCAAGTGGTGCGCCTTGTCTAATGTCACTCATACACTAAAAAAAGTTAATAAACCGACAGTTGACTTCTGACTTCATACTACCATCGCCCCACTGTATGTCATATTTGTCACTTCCTCAGTACTCACCTCACCTTTTCTTCTGCCCTCGTGCATCCTTGAATCACTTATCTGTTCTCCCTAGCGAATTTTTTTCACTTTGGCCATTATGTGAAAAATAATCCTACCAGCTTTCATCAATTTACAGTATTATTACAACTTTGAAAATGAGACTGTGTACTTCTCATTACAATTGGACGCAACGCTAGTAGATGAGGGATGTGTGAAAGACTTACCTCCATATGGTTCATCCTGGACAACGTATACTCATATGCCAAAGGGTCTATAATCCGGCAGCTGACTTCAAACTTCCATGACTAGACTTTTCGTCATATTCCACCACCCTCCCAGTACTCACCTTACCTCACTAACTTTGTGTCTGTCCCTTTTGCAACTGTGAATCTATCTTCTGTTCCTCTCCCCTCCACTTTTTATCACTTTGATGTTCCTTCTCCTCTGTGAAGTCCGAAGTCATCTAAAAGACTAATGATAACTATAATAAAGCCTGACATTTTAAATAAATAAATAAGGAAATTTCCAAGTATAACATGATGAGATATGAAGTATGTGTCTTCTCTATTAAAGACCTGAAGGATTTGTCCTTTGCACCAAATTAAAACTGGAGAAGAGAAGTAAACCGCTTTCAGACATGCATTTGATGGAATGTACATGCGATGGTCTACTAGAAACTATCAAATTGTCGAAGTAGTTACAGCTGTTGTCTACTGTTGGCAATTACTGGAGCAACTAACGCCAATTTTAAAAGGCAAACGGGCAAGTTCATTGACTATAAAATAGACAATCCTTCAAGACGGCATCTGCTAGCGCCACAAAGAAAAGGCAACCGCACAAAAAATTTCAAGAATTAAATTCCAAATGTCGTCATAATTTTGTTTTTGCAATTATTTTTCTTTGTTCTATGGTTAAATGATAAATTCAATGAAATCAAAATACATTGTATCTCCCTCTTCCCATGCACTTGTTTTTATAAAAATAAATAAAATTTAGATTTGAATAACATTTAAAGTAGCCTGCAATAATATGCTTTATGAATTCCATCCAGGAATATGCAGCCACTAACGTTTGGACATTAACAACTAGAGCTCCACGATTTAAGCTGACTTGCCCGCTAACTCATTCAGTTAAAACCATTACAACTGACATGCACATGCACACATACATGTAGAGTGGAGCGGTTTGGATTGAGGACAGATTGGAAGAGAGCAAAGTGGACTTCTAAGCGCGTATCGCATATTTAACTTGTGAGGTTTGGAAAGTGGGACGAACATAAAAATTCTATTGCTTAGAATGAGTACACCATGTTATCTACATTTGCAACCCCCCCCCCCCCCCAACCTATCTCCACTCCCTCACATGCTCCCAAGGTAATAATTTACCATTGCTACTGCTTCACTTGTCCAGAATCTATGGGGGAGGAGGGCTAGCGCTCAGTGTTGAGGGGTTTGAAACACCGCCTTAATGAAGGTATAAAGAGGAGAGTGTGGAGAAGAGGAATTTGGGGCAAATACTTTCAGTGCTTTTAACCTAGAGCATGACAAATATTGCAATTATTCTGTGCACTAATACAATTAATAGGAAAATTAGAGAGGCGATTAAAGAATGTACTGAGAACAGTCAGGGTGCTAGTGCGTCTTATTTCATTAGATTTTTTGTCGAATTGGTTGCTGAGGATTTCATGTTCCAGTTTTTAAATTGCTTAATTCGTCACTCGAATCGGTTTGTTGATCGGTTGTCTGTCCTGTCGATTCCATCGATTAGTCCTCTTTCGAACCGCCGAATGATCCTGAAATTACTTAGTTGAAATAGCCATAATTTTTAACATAGTAGGGTTCGATGCCAAAATTTTCATTTAGTTTATTCCTCTTAAACAGTCTAAAAATTATAATTGTGAAACTTCAAAACCTTAGACATTGGAGAGTAGGACGTGGATTCCGAATGTAAAATGAAAGAATTGATGAATAATTAAACGGTACTGGGAAGCCAGAAGACAGCTAATGAACTGCTATATGTGTACCCTCACCCATGGGGAAAGCTGAAGTCAACTAAGGAGCTAATGATAAACATCATAAAGCCTGCCATTTGAAATAATAATAATAATGAATAATTAGGAAAGCACTTAGATTTAAATGCCTTAACGACCGTGCGACCAAGATAAAAGGGTCGTGTTGAGGTATGTTGAACTGGGCATCGATGATTATGGTGAAGACTCTCAGGACCTGGTGCATGAACTATTGAATGTTCCGCATTTGCATTTAGTCAATGTCCACTATATTCAAAACTCTTTAAGTTAGATTTCTCATTGTTTGTCTGAGCAAACCCGATTTGCATCTTAGAACTGGTAGATGGAACGCCATTCTACCTCTTAGTTATACTCACCGTGAAAATATCTCCCTGATTTCAACTTTGAACAGCTCACTAGAATTCAGTCATGTCGTTAGAGGTAAAATCCTTTAGAAATTATGTGTTTAGCTAATTAACTTACTTGAAGACCTATTTGGTGGTAGAATTGAAATGCTCCAATTAAGTCAGATTTGCAATTGCTTAATATAAAGCAAAACGCAAGATTTTTGGAAAACTTGCCTTATTTTCATGCAGTAAATTTATGCGCTTTAAAGTATTGATTACTTTACTCCTCCTAGGTGATTAATGCGCAACTTATCTTTTTGATGTGAATAACCCTAATACATTTAAACAAAGTGATTTCATGCTCGCTCGAGAATTTTGGAACGTACGGCCGTGTTGTCGATCATAATCATCACAACCACAATAGACGCATTCCACGTCATGCTTTCTGCAAACTCGATATTGTTGTGGCATCAAAGCTGGTAGGGGATATTATCGTAGTGATTACTAAGGTTTAGTCAATGCTTATTCGTGTATCAATCCGTTACACCTTTCACAATCGTTAACTATGCCTTCGTTTCCACTGCCCTGAACTTCGCAAAGGTAAGTATTGTTGGTTTTTGCAAAATTGGACGGAATTAAGTGATGCCATTATGGAAACATGTTCGGTAATAACATATTGTCCATCACACTGCGGTGTCACTTCATGTTTTTTCCTCTTTGGACTAGCGCAATTTACTGCTTTTGTGTCGTAAGAGCTAAATTTAGTAACTAAAACAAAGCATTCTTCTTATCACTAGAATGTCAGAAAATTTGTGCCCTTCATTATTTGTTTTCTCAAAATATCTAATAAATTTCTCGCGTTGAAGCACATTATTGGGTATAGAGAAGCAACGCTTTCAATGAAGAGAGTGAAGAGAGAGGTCAAATTTGGCGTTTTATTAAGAGTTCAATTAAACTTTAAGCTTATTTAGAGTTCTTAGAATACTGTACAAGGATAGTCAAAATAAGTCCAATCCTCGCTATTCCTGAGTTAACTTTATTTCGTACTCAGCACTGGCTAAATATCTAGACTGACTCAACTTTGCTTCAAAATAATTTTGAAAAACGAATGTGAAAAATTTTATATTTCTCCAAATTATGAAAATTTGAACATTTTTGGGTTAGTTCGACTATTCCCGCAGTGATCCCCATAAAGATGGAATATTAAACTAATCGGAATTACTACACCTTTGTCGATTGAAAACAAGAAAAAAATTAATGGACTTTAAATTTTGCGCTTTAATGCACTTACTTTCTAATTGTGGTAGTTTAAATTTACCGTTATTTTAAGTTTTGTGCAAATGAAAGAAAGATAGATCGCCATTTTACTATCTTAACCCTATCATACCCTTAAAACCGTACGGTCCTCTTTCAAAATAATCTCCATTGGTACTAGAGTGTTGCTAGAAGGCGGTATTGCCTTTTGAAACACGTTGAAAGCGTCTATAGACATCGTCTGACACCACCATAAGTTTTCACCTCGACGGCATCAGTCTACGGCAAGAATGCGATTGGGTGTATTGTTTAAAAAACTAATTATGACGTTAAAGGATTAACCGTAGGAAAGAAAAGTTACATTGAAATAGTTTGATCAAATTTCCGAATCATTTTTGCTCTGATAATCTCCATGCATTGTGGATATGAAAGCTTTCAGAAACGGAGGAGGCACACCGTGTTTCTTGAATTTAGGAATTTTAGAGTGCAAATTAAAGTGAACACATTAGACAACTTTAGTCCATCATTGAATACTTAAGTAATACCCAATTTTGTTTTAATTAATCCTTGAATCGTCTTGCCGTTGGTGATAATAAGGAAACTATCCCCCCCCCTTCCTTATGATTGGTTGCTAGAACGTTAGTGTCAGTTTTTGCATAGACGGTATTCTACAATGATATTTTAAATTTAAAAAAATGCATTTAACCGTCATAGAGAGCTCTTGTCCAGTTCCTATGACATCAGACTGAACATTTCTACCCAAGCATGGACAATTCCAACTTGCCCTGTAATGTAAGCATTTAATGTAATGTAGCGGGTTGTGCCATTTACTGACAAGAGTTAAAACATTTGTCGCTTAGACAATTTTACGGTCATTTTATGCATCGTTGGTTATTATTAAAAAACTGTATCAATTTGTGGAAATAAGAAATGTCGTAAGCTCTTTAGAGGCTTTAACGTGTACCATTTAGAGAGGGGAGGGTAATAAGATTTCTAGTGAGAGAGATGGAATGCCTCAGCTAAACTGAAAGAAATCTTGCTGTTCTGAGCTCAAATATTACACCACTAATCTTGTTCTTCATGATTCAATCAACACTTTGCTTGCTTATGGTAAAAAAATAAACAAGATTTTTAATTTGAGTTATGGAGGTTACCAAACCTACCTTCAGAAGGCCAATAATATCCCATAAAAGTTTACTCGTCTTTAGTACCTTCCAATAACAAATCAGTTTGGTCAAGGGGCACAGAGATTTCACGCCAGAATAGGAAATGAGTTAATTTGGGAAGATGAAGTCTCGATAACAAAATTTCTACATAGTTCCAGTTGCAAAAAAAGCATAAATTATTCGGGATTTTTGAAGGAATTAGATGCTTTTTAAAGAGCGAAAATTAGCACTGATTTAAATACCAAAACCCAACCAAATCTGGATTCCTCTGGTTTAATGACGTAGCTGCACACTTGAGTTGATGTAGTATGAAATTTTAAGATAAAATTGACAGCAGACGCGTTGGAATTATAATTATTAAAATTATTTTATGTCATATTCTTGCATATTTTGTATCTCTTTTTGGAGATAAATCAGCTACCAACTTGAGTACATTTATCCACTGTCTCTAAATGAGAGGGAAAAAAGCTATGCGCCTGAAACTGTGACATCAAAAAGGATACAATTTAGTCACCTCTTCATCGATGTTCACTTTTCATTTCTCCAACAACTACTTGTAGACACAAGCTTAGTTCATTTGTTTTAATGCGCACATATTTTTCGAGGCTGGCTAATTCGTTTTCCGATATGGTTTTGAAATACGATTCCGTGTAGACTTAAAAATTTTTAAATTGCAGGAAAAAAAGCAAAATGCTCTATTACTATCGGATAAGATTATAATCCCACTAACCAATCAAAAGAAGCTTATGAGAGGGGCGAGAGTTAAAATAAATACTGTTCAATGCACTCCATGTCTACGAAAACCCGACATTCAATAAAATTTGTCTTCATTCCTTACTCGAGTTTAAATTTCCAAATTATTCGATTCCAGATAAACTTACGCACAAATCGGCACCAATCATTAGTCGATTCTCTTCAAGGTTTTGAGCTTGTTAATAGTTTAATTCTAATATTTAATGAAAAAATGTTGTCTCAAAAGTAGTTCATTAAAACAAGTCGCATTAAAGTATATTCATCCTGTTACTTAGAGTTCAGTCGTTTACATTAGACGAATAATTCTCAAATCATGAATGAAATATCCATGCGTTGATATATTGGGGGGGGGGGGTTGTTTACAATTTCTACCATTTTTTCTACCCATTTGTACACGTCTGAATTAATTCGCTCATCTGATTTGAGCAAATTTGAAAGCAGCTTTCACCAAGAAACTTTGATGCAACTATCTTAATTAACGCTATGAAAATTCAAAAATTCCGTAAATAGACGCATTTTCTTTACGTTAATCGATTTACACACTTTAAGATCTGTGTTATCAAAACAGGCTAACTCATCAAATAAATTATGGCATTTATAACGTAACCAATTAAATCCTCAATATAGTGACATGTAACTCGTGTTAATTTTCGTATCCTTTACTCTTGTGTCAAGTTTGTCCGTTTATTAATTTTACCTCAAATCCCCTATTGTCTTAATCTTTTCCTGCATGCAAAATGCATTCACATATAAACTGCCCAAATTCTTTGACAAAAGACAATGTTAGTGCAATCATTCGTCCACGAATTTTGTGTCTGAACTTCAATTTACCCTTCTAAATTACAGATCGGACGTTTAATTCAATGCATTGGCTCTATTAATCACTTTGGTTGAAAAATCTCTTACGCCACAACTGACAACCCGATTCGATTATAAGACTGATTAAAAGTAGCAATTCCTTAACCCTTTCGAATTACCAATCACGATATTCCAACAACAAATAATTAACTTCTAAAATACATCCAAGTTAACAAAATAATATTACATTTGAAAGACAATTTGGCTATTAAATTGTGCAATTTTAATTATCAATTTAAAGTCATCAAATATTCAGCCAATCGCTTTAGACAAAAGTTGTTGCAAATTCTCATTGATTCATTATAATAGACTCCTGGAAATGGCGCAAGCACGAAAAAGCACACTACAATTTACGCATCAGTTGAAGGAGAAAAAAAATCGAGAGATTATACTTGCGTGACCAACTCTTCACGCTTCATCATTAAATTTTCCGGCATGAATAATGAGGTAGATGCCTGTCACTTCAAGGCCACCGATCGATAAGGACTGTTTTCCTAGTAGGATATTAAGAATTCAGGAAATTTGCCTTTCACCCTAGTTGGAAGGTGAGGAGCTAATTTTCTTCAATAGAAAATTGTTGGTTTATACTGCCCACTCAATTTTTCTCATTCAAGTCAATATTAAATGTTACTCTACCCCTCTCCCTCCCTCCCTTTTAGGGCATTCTGAGAGTAAAAAAAAAGCTAAAAGATTTTCACAAAATTCCATTGAAATTCTACACACGAGATATGGAAGGATAGATTTAATGTCGATTCGCAAAAAGTCATGATCAGATAAGGTTTAGCTTGACATTAAAGGCTAGTTTTCTTGAAATCGAATACTTTTGTTTCTCAATGTTCTCCAAGACATATTTAACCTTAGATACTTCAATTAATAGAATCTAACTTTCTAATCTCTTAGTGAAAAATTGCTTCTAGTGTCTATTTTCAGAAAGTATGGACGCATAGTCCATAAATCGTTTCGATTTCATTGTATGCAGCCTCGAAAATAAGATGAATTTACTGTTCATAAGCACTAAAAGAAGTCTTTGCTCCCAATCGCATAATTTTTGCAAAGTTTTAACTAATTTTGTCACTGATTGATAGTAAAACAGTATACGGAACCGATGCGTTAGTGCTAATTAAAATTGTCCACACGTTTGATTAATAAATATCAAGTATTACCCTTCAACCAAATGCCTTCCAGAATTTATACAAAAAAAATAATTGCAAAGTTAAGAATATTGACTTGTCAGGTGTTTGGAGGCTTCATCTGTCAGAACTGAAATTGTTTACGACTTTGAGAGCGTAAAAAATACAGAGTTTAGGACAGATGAATAGTGCTATCAGATTGTAAGGTGTATTTAAGTACATTTAAACGAGTCCTATTTTGCAAATCAAGAAGACAAATAAATAACAATTTTTGTTTGACGTCATGCCAAGTTAAGCTTTAATGGAATGGAAGGAAGCTCACGTATTTGAGTGAAAAAAGGTGTATAGGAAATGGGAGGCGTTGCTTGCAACCAGAATTGAATTTTTTAACATTAAATGTATATATATTAAAATAATATATAATAACGTTCTTACTTTTCATAAAAGTAAATTTCTGTAAGAATTACTAAATTTCCCAGGTAAAAAATTAGTTTAATGGTTTATGAGTGCCATTCGTGAGATGCGAGATCATTGCACATATTACCAACAGTTGGCAATTTAAATTAAAACCAATTCATTGTAATAGAACCGTAATTGAAAAAAATTTGCAATATTTCAGAGCTCAATAGGTAGAGTCGAATATACTATCCGTTTACATTTCAAATCATTCATGGCGATTAATGCAATTCTCCCAAACGCAATTTTATTGCAAATCGAAAAATTCAATTCCCTAAAATCGATATTTAAGCCAAACCAGGTGTTCATCTCCCATAAAACATAAGGTAGCATGCAAGCGAATATAAGCCTTTTTGTAATAGTATCAATTTCATCTTTTCCAATAGGCATTTTCGGCTTGAATTTTAGACACTGAAGTAAACACATACCTAGGCAAAAATACAAAAGATGGTTTGCAGCCGGTGGCAATAAGCACACATTTTAACTAAATAGTGCCCAATTCTTTGTGCCATCTTACAATGAATGCATCTGAGAGTGCAAATTATTGCTTAGTTACCAACTGAAGCAATACAAAATACCATAACAACAATGGGCTAAAAATGGCATGTTATTCTTGACCTTAATTTTGGCAATAAAATTCAGTTGTAAATGGCAGCATTTTAGCGCAAATACCCCATTTAGGGAGGCTCGAATTCCCAATTCTATTTGCAATATTCATTCCCTCGCCTATTCTAATATTGATTTTTTCATTCATCAATTCTGTTTTACCATTTAAAACTCCTTAATGGCAAATTCTTAAATTTATTTCTTTGCAATAAGTGTGCTTGAATATTCTCAATCTTCTCTTGACGCCACACTTGAAACTGCATGCCTTAGGTGTGGATGAGACTTCTTGACGGTCGTTGTAGCGATCTAAGCACACAGTTCTATAACAATGCATCACTATTTTGGACCTTATTCAACTGACTTGCCGCCTCTTTGTTGTGGTTTTAAGAAATCACCCAACTGCAGATATTGTGATGAAGTACTTTTCGTTGGTGTAGAAAATTTAGGTGAAACAGTGCCTCGTATATGTATATCATTCTTATTAGCCTTTTCAAAAGTGGATCGATGGAATAAAAGATAGAAAATGCAATAAGTGCACTCTGGAAGAGCCTGAACAAACCCCGACCGTGCATACCAACAAAAAATTGTGGTAGAGAATAAGCCAAGCTCAAAAACAGGCAGTGGGCATAAGCTCAAAGAACGGGGTAAAAAAAGAATTTTGACAGAAAAATAACCTAAGAGGAGAAGTGAGATGTAGAGTGCGATAATCGGAGGATGTAAAGAACAGAAGCGCAGGCAACCGGAAGGGTGAGAGGCAAAACCCTTGTGATGTCAAAACGCAGCCTACAGCTCCCATCCGCAGAGATAAGATCAAACCCGTGAGAGTTTTGAGCAGAAAACATTTGAAATTATAGTTCCTTATTTCCTTTCTAAAGGGCAATATATTTCGCAAATGGTTAATAGAATTAGCTTGCTAAAGAATATCGACCTTCGGTGTTGGGACATATATATATATATATATTGCGGTGCGCAATAGACTTACCTCCACGTGGTGCACCCTGGGCAACGTATAATCATACGGCAAAAAGTCTATCAAACCGGCCATTGACTTCTGACTTCAAACTACTATTTGTCATGTTCGACCCCTTTCACAGTACTCATCTTACCTTTTTTAGGCCTTTGTGTCTGTCTGTCTGTCTGTCTCTTTTACATCTGTGAATCACTCTTCTGTTCCCCCTCTCGACTTTTTGTCACCTTGATGTTCCTTCTCCTCTCTGTGAAGCCCCGAAGTCAACTTCAGGGCTGATGATAACTATTAAAACGCCTGCCATTTGATATAAATAAATGAATATAAGAAAAATTGTGGCTATGAATGTATTGTCTTGCCAAAAAAGATGGATGTTTCCTATCTAACCCTTTGAAAGGTGCTCAGGCGCATAAGCTCTTCATTTTTGAGCTCATCTCTAGACAAATAAGGACAGAACGCCTTTATAATTTAAGCATTTAACCCTTCATTTAGGATGAAGACAACACGACATCGGTTTCTACCTTCTCTCGGTGGCAAGATCAAAATGAAGGCATCTACATGATTCCATGGCTCAAATGATGTAGGTTTAGGCATCGAGCGTGGAGTGCAGTATATTATTAATTATCATTATCAAATCTTAAAAAAATGGAAATTTATTTTTCAAAAAATAAAACTCAGGCGCTTCGAAAGCTATCATTGGCACTTTAGTTGACTTCGGGCTTTACGGAGCGGAGAAGCATCAAGGTGAGAAAAAGTGGAGAGGTGGGGGGGGGGGGGGTACAGAAAGCCTATTAACAGATATAAGAAAGACAGATACCAAGGTAGAGAAAAAGGTAAGGTGAGATGAGTAGTGTGGATGTGGTGGAATGACATACAGTGGGGTCATGGTAATTTGAAGCCAAAAGTCAACTGTCGGTTAATAGACTTTTTTGCCTTATGAATATACGCTGCCCAGGGTGCACCACGTGGAAGTAAGTCTATGGCACACCCCAACTAAGACTAATATATATATATCACTTTATTCTAAGTCCAATGACGTCAAAATTGAGTCAGTAGATTAAAAAATTCTATTTTAAATCAATATCGGGAACATTGAGTTGTGCAAATTTTCTCCAAGTTCTTAATTCGTATTGAGGTGGCGTAGAACTGGAAATTTTTAATTTTACTTCCATCTAAACAAGGGTCAAGTTATTGCAAGGATTTCGAGATCAATGAATTAATTTTCGCTTCCAGTTCAACGCTTGTTTTTTTCAAATCGATCTTACAGAGTAATAAATTCGCTTCTACTTTTAATTTACTTTAATTTTACCTTTAAAGTGCAATCTTTAAGTCAAAATTTTACGATTCGTATTAAAAAGTTTTATTTCCTCTCAAACGCCTTTGTTGGCATGCACTTCAAACTGAGTCAATGCATCAAATAATAAAATAATACATTGCATCATTGGAAATAAAGATGGTTTAAGTAATTTTTGCATTTGTTGTTGTTTTTTTTAAAATAAAAGATTGTCATGATCATGTGTCTCATACATAAACCGTTATATTTGCCTCCCACTCTTTTGCAATTTCATCTTCCTGCATGATCTTTTCACCTCATGTTGCTTCTTTTCTGTAATCCCTTAAACCGATTGTTTCCCACCCCACCTCCCACTCTTCCTTTAGTCCATGCGTGACAATGCGACTTCAAATCGGCCAGCAAATGCGCAAATTTAGATGCACGCCGCACTACACGCTAGCCTGAGCACTGTTCTCAGGTAAGGGGGAGGAGGGTGGAGGGGGTTGAAGTGAGAGGCTGAAATTCTGGAAAGGGGGTGTAGTAAGGTTAAAGGGGGGGGGGGGGTAGGTGTATATATGATTTCCCTTCCTCCACTCCTCCATACCTTGGGCCTCTATAGCTCAATGCGCTAACGCAAACCCCCGCACATAGACATACAATAGGCTGAGAATAGGCAAAGGAAGGAATAGAGACTCTCTTGTTTGTGCTAAGGCCACTTGTACGCTCTTCTCCTCTCCATTCTCTCGTGAATTATATTAAGAGGACGACAACGACGACCACTATTGTACTCGTATACTCGCATTGTATTGTGATAATATGTGGGACTGTGAATCACCTAGTATCTACGGTTACGGTCCAAACGTCACTGCGAGCACTCCGTCCTTCCATGACTCGGCAATTAAGCCAGTTATAAATCTTGGAGGGGAAACGAGTTGCTTACAAGGATCTGGTGAAGGGTATGCTGGAACCGCCAATTCCCTGGCAAACTTTTGCACGAATATCACGGAGACCGATGATACGTTAAAGCAAGTTCGAGGCGGCGGATTCCTGGCTGAATTTGAGAGGGAGGATGATGAGGAAACGAAGATTGGAAGTGCGGAAGGAATAGGCGGTGGTGGTTGTTCGTGTAGTACCAGTGGAGATATTAGTCCTCTTGGAGATCCTGGAAAGGGGTATTTGACTGTCAAAGGAAATCACCCAATGGACAGTATAGCAAACGGAAATTCTTCTGCATTATGGGTAAGTCTCATTTATTAACTGGAATTTATCGCATGATTTCACTCGAAGCTCGTTACATCTACCTAAGAATTTCTTTATGGTTAAAGCGTATTGTTCTAATGTCTGATTTTATAATTGCATTATTTGGTAGCTTTATTAAAAATCCGAAATGTGAATACTTAAAAAATGAAAATCTTGAATGTCATCGTGATATTTAATTGTAATAAAATGTGTTCATTTTCGTGAAAGGCATTATCTTCTTTCATATCATTTACTATTTGTCTAAATGCATTGGAGTATAAAATTAAAATGTTCAAAATTGTAGATTTGGAAGATATTTGCCTTTTATTGATATTTTTGAGGTCATACAACGCTACAAGAGCATGACGAATGTCTCAGAGACCGAAAGCAGATCAGATGAAGGACACGCATGATCCACTTTATTGATCATTTTGAATAATGTTGAAGCAGTTATCTTTTCCCCACATATTGATTTGTCATATCTCATGCGGTGTTAAGATAATTCTCGCAATAAAATGGTCATTTTTGTACTATCGTAGAAAATAATAGCAACGCGAACTACACTGACTTTCTCCCATTCTATTTACCGAAAGCACGATTTCTAAAGTGAACTCGCATTGAGAAGAACCACTCCAAATGATTTAATAACAAAGCATCGGAAGTTTAATTTATTTCTCCTCAATAGCAGATATTACTAAGCAGTAAATGGCGGAGTTGGAGTTATTTCTCACCTAGTGCCATAATTGTGATGCTGTCATGCCTTTTAATTGCATTTTAATGTTGCGATAGAAACTATAGTCCATGTAGATGTGCTTGCTCATCTCACGGCATCTTTATAAAAGTATAGTTTTTTAAGTACCCATCATAATATTCCAATTTCCATAATATAATAAATTGAAGACTGGCCATGAATCGAAGCCGTTGCTGAGTTTAGACTACGTACCGGACAAGATTGCCTGGCAAAACACCTTCGCAGATTGGGAGTATACACTGGCCTCACAAATTGGGATTATACACTCAACCCACATGCCCTCCATGTAACGCAGATTGGGAGTATACGCTCAACCAAAATGCCCCCTATGTAACCTACAGGAGGAAATGGAGAAGACCCACCTGATTCGGTGTCCAGCCCTAAAGACAATGACGGAAAGCCAGAGATACTGGGAAGCAAGAAGACAGCTAATGAACTGCTATTAATTGACTACTATAAATGTACCCTCCACCCATGGGGGAAGCTGAAGTCAAAGTTTAAAGGCTAATGATAAATATCATAAATCCTGCCATTTGAAATAATAATATATGTACCTCCCTCCCCCCCCCCCAATCATGGGGAAAGCTGAAGTCATCTAAAGGGCTAATGGTAAATATCATAGAGCCTGTCATTTGAAATAAAAATAATAATAATAATATCTATAATATTAATAATTTATTTCTAGGAGAAAATATTTTACTACTCAAAAACATATATTAGTAGTGTGTAATGCATTCAAGAACTATCAAGTTATGCAAACAGCAAATAATAGGGTGTTGGTTACCAAATTCGAGATGGGATGGGTGGACAATACCAGAACTTGAACATTCATTAACATTCTTCACACCCTTTTAACCTAAAACAATTTAACCGTCAAAATGGAAATTTTGGTATTGTCAAAATGACATAGATAGGACCCCAAGTTAATTTGTTCGACCATCTTTCTTTGTTTATATACCCGATTTCTGCATGAATGACTGGATTCGTTTTAACTGCAGCATATTTTGGCCTATTTAACTTTCAAGTTCCACCACTATTTTTGCCAAAAAAAAGGTAAATAATTTATGCAAAATATGCGTCATTATTAATTTAAATTATCGGTAACTTGCAAACGTAATGCTTTAAAATGGGAAGAATTTCTGGAAGAGATCAGGTTTAATGACAGAATATTACTTCACTTTAGGCAATCTTCTTCCACTTCCCCTACATCCTGAAACAGAAGAAAAGAAAAGAATTTGAAGAAAAAAACTTAATTTAAATGTACAAATGATTCATTCCATAGTAGGGGG
>UZAE01001126.1:0-15073 GCA_900617975.1 Rodentolepis nana | reverse complement strand
CCGTCTTTAAGGTTATTATTGAATTTATTAAATGTTCCAGTTTAAGCGTCATGGATTGGTATAGGAAGTTTGTGTCAAATATCACTGCAGGAAAACATACTATAATGAGCTTTAAGGTAAACCAAGATAAGTTTTCGAAACGTTGGGGTGTGCGATAGACTTACCTCCACGTGGTGCACCCTGGGCAACGTATACTCATACGACAAAAAAGTCTATTAACTGGCAGTTGTCTTCTCACTTCAAACTATCATCACCTCACTCTATGCCATATTCGACTATTTCCACAGTACTATTCAAAATAGCTACTCACGTGACTTGACAAGGGGTAGATTGAGCACTTCCATGAGCAGTCTTCACAACGCAGATATACTCGCCTGAATCGGTGGTGTTGGTGTATAGAAACTGGAATTCAGCATGACCACGATCCAAAATGGCAGTATGGCGAGAAGCTGAAGTAATAATAATTATAATAATAAAATAATTGTTTTATCAATTTTTCATTAATTTACAATCGCCTGTCACTCCTGCTAACCTTGAGAATAGCACTCAAAGCAGGAAGGATTGGAAAGGCTTCCCACTATTAGTCATTTCCTATACTGCCACTACTATCACTTGCATGTTAAGAAAATTCAAATTCTTCTACCAGAATAAATGCAAATCTGTGTACAAAAGATATTAAAGTGATTTTGCTTTAAGTGAAGGAAAAAATACTACTATTTCTCGTCTAATGTGTTGATACCACCCTTAGAGAGTTGAAAAAGTTTATGATGGGCAGATAGCGGGCCGAGAGGACTAGCTTTGTCTTTTAATTGTCTAGAATACACGCAAACTCATTCACATTTTGCATTATGACCTATACTAACGCTATTTACTTCCCCTTTCAATAGTTAATTTAGACACCCACACCTTCTGGCAATTAAATTATAATTTATAATGTGTTTTCTGTTTAAAGCAATTTGATATTTACTATGAAAAAACAAAATGTTATTAATGGCATTCTTTTCTAATTGTTGTTATATTAGCATTAAATAGTTGTTAGAGGATAGTATGAACCTAATAATAAAACTGAAGCATTAAAATAGTTTCAATGTATTTAAAATAAAATTTTAATATGGAAAATTCGGATATTCACCTAATATTTATACCGATCCTTTACTATTAAATTAAATACTGTCTTCGAATTCCAACAATTCAGAATTGTCGAGTAGATCACCTGAATGGGAAACAATATGCTAACCTCTTAAAAATAAATTTTCTGGTAATCTCAGCTTTCTAACGGCAAGTCATCGATTAAATTTCAGTAACGTCCCCTCTAATCAGCGCACCCAGAGACAACTTGACATACTTCGGATAAGCCAAATAAATTTATGTATTTGATGGCAAAGGAGTTTGCATTGACGATATCAATTAGTTGATCAACATGAAACGGAAACTGAGACATTTTTGTTAGATAGAAGAAAATAATCCTCTATCATCAGCTCAGCTTTATTAATCTCATTTTAGTGTCTTACTATCTTTACATGTTATTCTTTCTTTTGCAGTCCCTGGATGAAACAAACAATAAAAATTGGAAGATCGAAAAATGCGTAACACTCAGTAACGCATGACATGAATAGCGTTATTTGATTGGTTAAAAGTGAATGTTGTACAGCTAAAAATCAATAAATCAAACGTGATGGTGGTATGTTGGAGCATATACTTTACTATTAATATAGTTTAAGTCCCTATCAATTTGGCATTTAATGGACTCACTATTGGCCTATTTCAGTTGCTTTCCCGCCATTAAATAATCGCTTTGATGTGAAGTAAAATCTAAGAAATAATAATGCTTGCTGTAGCGAGAAATTATTTAACTTACAGGCAGAAAGAACAACACCATTCTTGAGCCACTGAACATCAAGTGTGGGATCACCAGCGGGCCTGACAACGGCTTTAAGAATAATGCTATCGCCTTCATTGACAGTCACTTGACTGACTGGATGTTGGACAAATTGTGGTGGGGCGTTATTATCTCCCCGGTCCATGCTTCTTCTTGGTTGCTGTGGGGAAGCAAAACATCGAATTCCGTGTTTTAACTCTGTCCGTAAATTTTACCAAAGGGAGGGAGGGGAGGGGGATGGAGGCAGTAAGATCCACATGCTTAGCTCACCATTAACCTTATGGCAGTAATAATTACTCCCAAAGATATGCCCTGTTTGGTAAATTTAATCACCTTTCACCATTTTAGTAAAATTAAATTTTTATCACTGACCTGAAAATGCTGATAATACGTTGCATGCTAGAGAGAGTTATGGTGTATTTTTCTTTACATTTAGGCGATCATTGGTAAAATAAATAAAAAATATTTCAAAAAATGCATTGTTGTGTTGTCCACATGCTTTGCTTACCCGATACTTTGCCCAAATGTTAGGGAACTGGGTAAATGAATTTGTATTTATTTGCATTTTTTATTAGAAACTGAGCCTGATTATGGAAGGATCAATATTTGCAATGAAAATTTACCAAAACAGAAGTATAATTGCTGTTTGCCAAAATTTGAAAGAAGTGTGTTTTATAAATATTACACAAGGAAGTTCACTTAACGACAACTGAAAATCCAATAATTGAATGAAACAATTATTACCTACTGTCTTGTTTAAATACTCTCTCTCCCGTGTATACCAATAGATATGTTGCTCATATTACAAATATGTCACCTGTTGTAAGTAAACATAACTTTTTTGGAACTGCAATCATTAAAATCTATTTTACTTGTTTTTCTCAAAAGGCAGACCAATTTAAAATTGACCTTTCAGGTCAAGTGAAGAATTGTTGGGAGTGAGGGCGGGGGGGGGGAGGGTTTAGAAGTGATGGTCTCTATTCTGATCTGATGTAAATAGCAAGACCTATGGATAAGAAGCAGACAGATGGAAGCTTTTTTTCGAAAACAACTAAATTTGAAACGTGAAATAAAGAAAACTTACGCAAAAGGAGACCCATTAACTATTTAGCTGCTAGATTATTTCTTTAAAAGCATTAACTCTGCGCAGTAGATAACTTTTCATTTACTTTAGCTATGAATTGTTGCTAATGATTGGCATTCTCTATTTGTGGAGATGACTTCCATTCACTTCATAAATTAGTAGATATTCCAGACTTTTGAAGGGGATGGTTTAAACCCGCAATGTTGGAATAGAATAAATTTAGATTCGTGCATGAAAACTAAAAACTGGTAAGATCGATTGAGGATTTCTAAACCACCGGTGTAAGATAAAATAGTAGCCATTTATTGCTTAAATAAGGAAGCAAAATTTATCACCAAAACACGGAAATATCATCTGTCAAGTTACCCTCTCAATTTCCCAAGTGAATGCTCGTCATAAAATTCATCAAAAAAGAGCTTGCTGCGTTTTGATTGATGATTATGATGTATATTAACAGCAAAATCCAGTAATATGAAGTTGTGAAAATGGTGTATTATTGTGGAGGCGAGAAATGCGAAAAAAATTGACCAACCTAAAAGAAGGTTAAATCAACCAACAAACAACATGAAATCTAATCCACGCATTTTGCTGGCATTCCCGATAGTAAATACAGTTGTTTGTCATTTTCGCATTCGCAAAAGTTTGCTGTGAAAAAAGGTAGCTACTAAAATGTCACGGGATGTTTATTTTAGCGCATATATTTACCTTCAAAACAAGTCGAGTTGCATACAGAAGAAACAAAACGATACATAATTAGCTGATATCGCGAATGCTATTAGGGTAAGCAATTCTGGAGCATCAATTAAGTTTCCGCAATAAGTGCGGACAGGTAAAGATTTGGTGAAGTAAGAAAATTGTGGCAAATGTCTGAAAAACTCATTTATCTAATTGATTTTTTATTAATGCTATTTTACTTTATTTTTTTCAATTTATTCTATTGCTCTCAAGTTCCAAGCTGGATCCACGCTCACTAGTCGATTGATCTAGCTGAATGATTTCGTCTGTTATAGTGGGTAGTCTTTGTTCCTAAGCCTATAGTTTTCATCTTTTTAGAACTATATTTCATTGTAATATTTTTTCATCACATGTCAATTGTCAAGCGTGGAGCGCACAACCCTGTTATCGCTGAACAAAGAAATCTCCTGCGCACTCAGACAGGCTCGAAGGTGCATCTGCGCTACTTCTCTTATGGAGTAAGTGCGATCGTGATCACGGAGCACACCCAACTAACAGCCAATCAATAGCCCTTCCATGGTTTGACAAATCCCTCGTTGTATCACAATGACTTAGCTCCCGTCTGTACAGACTTCTCAAGTAAACGTATTTCATGCACTACAAACTAGGAGTTATTGCCATGCAGATTACTGAGCATACGTCAAGGCTTATTAGGGTAGCAATCTGCGGCGCTATACATAGATCTGTTATCATTCGAATAAGACCAAGTTAGAACGGAGAATTACTGCGCACTTATTTGGAAATCGGACACGGGAACATCTGTACTATTTCATCAGATAAAATATTTTGTCAGTTGTTCTGGACAGTTCACGAGTTCCTGAATAGCATTCCTAAGTAGATTTTATCTCACTTTCCCTCTCTCTCTCCCCCCCTCTCACCTCCCACCAAATACGAAGCAAGCGTACCACAAAATTACGTTTTGGGAATCTAAATCACTTGGTTCGCATTTTATGTCCAAAAATAAAATAGAGATTAAAAGTAGATTTCGAGAGAATAAACTGACTAAAAGTAAACATATTGAGATGTTCCATATTATAAGTATTTAAAACTTAATTTGTTTAATCATTTTTGACAGTACGATATATATATATATATATATATATATATATATATATATTAGGAGTCTCTGACATTGGTTGCAGAAGTTCAAAAATGGATCCCATTGATTGCATTTCCAAACATCTTCAACATCTATCTGAGTGCACTACAATGCCTTCATACAATTTTCATTGTGATTTCAATCAATGAGCAATTCCGCGGGTAAGTTCACCAACTGATCGGAATCTCCTCAAGATTAATTAAACCCCAAGTTTTTATAATGGTAATTTGGGTTTAAAGTATTCTACACATTCGTACACACACACGCACACCCATATATATATATATAACGCTAAAAATTTTAATGAAATACCGATTGAAAATGTCCGAAATTATCTGAATAAATCTATTAAACAACTCACACAGATTTAACATATATCCGGAAATGGCTATCATTATTGCAATTTTATTAAAACTAGTCTGCCAAAACTTTAGAATTTATCTTTATTTGGTATTATTACCCAGTATTAAAATTAAACTTGTTTATATTTATTCATAGTGAAATTTTAAATGAATATTTTTATTTTTACAAAATACACAACGAAAGTTGGATTTACGATTGAAGGAAAAGGAATAAAAAGTATACAAATTAGCTGGTGTTTTCTGATAATATATATATATATATATATATATATATATAAGCCATGATCATTGACACCTTTCAAAGAAACTCAATTCTAAGTAACATTCTAATGTTATCTGTGTCGCATCCTTAGACCGGTTAAAAAAGATTGTATTTTTATGTCTAGAATGCTACAACCGTAACTTTGTCCCAAGGGGATTAACTAAAATGCTGACAACCAACAGGAAAAACTGTTCAATTTGCCCTGTTGCCAGTAGAAAGGAGGTAAGACTGTGACTTTCAGCGCAATTTTTTCCAATCCAACAATGGAAAAGACATGTGTGTGCGTGTGTGTGTGTGGTTGGTGCAAATTAGGCGTCCTTGCAGTCACGTATAGAAGAAGAAGAAGAAGAAGGCAACGGAGATGAGGAGAAAACCATTAGAAGAGGACGAAGAATATTTTTACCCTCATGATAGGTGATTGTACTATGCCCTTTTTATAGCCGCACTGTTAGCCATGTGTTTAATTAGAATGCCAGCAGAATTAATTTCTAAAATCACCTTCGCCTCTTGTGTGCCACCTTAGTAGCACTTATAAAGCCAATGCTTATCCAAATGACGCAATTTGACCTATTTTTGGAAAAAATTATTTATACGTAAGGAGTTAATGAAGGAAGTTATGCCCAAAATTGTCTATCGAGTATCTTCAGTTTTAGTGCAATTCGACCTTTGTAATAATAGTTTAAAAGTACTTACCTGTGATTGGTTCGTTAAAAATGAATCCCATGTCTGGTTGGGGTAAAGTAATAATTTCTTAAACATATTCAAAATATTTAATAATCAGAGATTTAGGTAAAGAAAACTTAGTGATTATAATTCAATAAATGTGGAGATTTATCACACAAGATAAGGCAAATATATTATTTAATATTTATATAGACCTCCCTAAAGTATCCGAGATCATTTAAATTATACGAAATTTATTAAAAAACATGGGTACGATTTTTTTCAAGATACCTAAATATTTTTTAAATTTCTAGGAACGCAAAATTTTGAATAAGACTGAGTCATGCCAATTTGGTAAATGGACGATTTTTGAAAATTTTCCGCAAAAGAAATTTATGCCAACTAATATTGTATGTGCTTATAGTAGCGGCCACTCTTTACTTGTATCCCAAGCGAAAATTTAGTTAAATATCAAATCATGGTATAATTTTTTGACCTAGATCACAACCGTGCATTTATCATTAAAATTCATTTTAAATAAATAAAGTATTCTGGGAACTATAAAGTTCAGTTATTATGACATAGTTGTTAAATTTATTTTGATTTTTGGAGTACTATTAAAGATCTATAAGAAAAGAATTTGGAAATTTTAGGTTGAGCAACAAAATTGATACTCTATTTAATCAAATATTTTTCAAGCATTCAACCTCTCAATAAAATTTTAAATAAAAAATGAAATTCATATCGGGAAGTCTCATAGCAAAAGTATTCTAAGATCATTATTAAACAATCTAAATTAAGTGGGGTTGTTTACATAGACACGAAGATGCAAATATCAGTAGTAATGTAAACGCTTACAAGTTGACGGAGTTTCGGTGTAGTTCCAGTAGGACTATTTGGAGGGGGCTGAGGTCTTGGTTGCGCTTGAGGAACAGGCCTCTGTTGTTGGTGTTGTTGTGTTGGCACCGACTGAGAAAGGCTCTGCTGCTGGGGTGGCTGATACTGCTGCGGGGGTGTAGCCATGGTGACGGGCACGGCCTTTCCCATTGGTTGATAAACACCTGCCTGCTGATTGGCTCCAGTTGGCGTCTGGTATGCTCCTCGGTCGATAGGAGCCGCATTTTGCACATAGGGCTGTTGCTGTTGCTGAACTGGGTTCTGGCTCACCCTAATTACCTGAGGTTGCGAGGGTGCCGAATACACGGTTTGCTGAGGTTGGTAGCTTACTTGCTGCCCCGGACGAGGCTGGGAAGCCACTGGTCTTGCTGCAACTTGAGATTGTATAATTTGTTCTTGTTGAGGTTGATAAGAAGCTTGAGGTGAGTATTGTTCCACACGTGTTTGTGATGAAGCTTGCTGAATAGGTTGGTATTGTGGGGTTACCCCAGATTGACCTTGGGTTGATTTGGCGTAGATAACACGTGATGGTGACTGTTGTGGTGGTGTGTAGAAGAGTTGTTGCGATTGTGGAGGCTGCTGCTGAGGCTGACTTTGTGCCATATTTCGATACTGTGGCTGAGATTGCATTTGCTGGTATGAAGAAGCTCCGACAGTGTACACTTGTTGACTATTTTGAGCAGGTTGAGCAGGCTGTGCTTGATAATAGTTCTGTGTTGTTTGAGGCTGTGACTGAGGGGAGTAGTAAACTGTTGATTGCTCACCACTTGGTTGTGGTTGAAACTGTGGAGATTGGTAGATTTGCTGTTGCTGATATTGGGGATGTGACTGCATCTGAGGTTGAGGTTGATATTGAGGTTGAGCCTGAGTTAAGGGTTGAGGTTGATATTGAATCACCTGTGGTTGGCTTCCTTGAGTATAGTAGATCGTTTGGGGTGTAGTATGGGTCCCAGTGCTCGGTTGAATAAAAGTCCCTCCTGTTTTGACAATAAGTCCGCCCTGTTGCGGATTGGGTTGACTACCAGTATAGAAGGTTTGCTGAGATGCCATCTGCAGAAAAGAGCACTTTCTAGAGTACACTTTTAGAATCCTTAGAAATTTAACCATAAGCAAAAAAGCTAATCAACTCGAATTTATTGGCTAATTGGTCTAACTGCTTGTTAGAAACTGTAAATGTGTTAAATATATTATTACTTTCTGAAGGAAGTAGCACTTTTCTTATAATTAAACTGCAATCGTCGGAAATCGCCAACATATTTTGAATTGATTGAGTTAAAAATATGCTCGCATAAAGTGATTTTCAATGCAATAATGCTTATCGAAATTCATTGAGACGTATGATAATCGATAATAAATGATCGGTTAGACTTCATTGACAGAGAGCTGTCAGTAAAATATATTTTCATTTGCTAGATGCATTAGGTGTGGGGTGAGAGTTATCTTTTAGCATGACAAGAAAGTACGAATTTAGATCATATGGAACGCAGTAAAATCGATTAATACTTTCAGCCCTCACTCCGAGATTACAAAACCCAGTAAGAAGTGCTTGACGGGTTTTTTCGTCTTTAAAGACTTCTTCAGAGCAGATTCAGAATTTCAGGGAAAGTCTCGTTTGCCTGCGTTGAAATGAGGCGAAATACCAGTATTCATTGTAAACAAGGGAAAACCAAGGTGTTAACAGTGCGGCATAGTGCATCAAACTTATTTCCTATCAGTATTTTCTTATTTTGAGAAATATTTTTCTTTTTTTCATATTAAATATGAATATTAAAATTAAATGCAGGATATATGTCTGTGCCATGTCAGCTCTTTTTATGGAAAAGTGTTCGTAATTTAAATAAATGTTAATTATTTTATTTCCCTTTCTGTAGAACATTTTGCTCAACTTGATAACCAACGAACAGGTTAAAGCATTCTATCAAAAAAACTTGTAGAAATTTTCATGCTCGTTCATCGCCTTATGGAAGACAGGGGGGTATTTAGAGAATTCAGATAATTTAAAATTTTTACATCTCTTTCGAATATTTAGCAAGAATTGTAAATAATTTAGAGTACGTGTTAAAAAAGGCATTAGAGAATGCCACAGTCAACGTGTTTTATGTTCTATAAATTGTAATTGGCATCTATCAAATTGTGTTAATTCAAATGTAATTATATCGCCTAATCAGCAATTTAAAATTTTCAGCAAAGGTCTTTAATTTGTGGACATGCTAAAAATGTGTCAAAAGATGTCAATAAACTAGAGTTTTAGGCTCCTGTTTGAAAAAAATTGCAATTTTAAAGAAGGGAGCTTACACAACATTTTGAGGCTAAACACGAGTTTGAAGGAATGTAAAATCGCTCTACGACTTCTTTAGAGTAGAGAAAGGTAAAAAATCTATAGCATTAATTCTATTAATACCCAACTTTGAGATTTATCGATTATAAGGAATAAAGCCTTATTGATGCAAACATATGTTGAACAGCCAATTTTTCTATTGGTTATAAAATTTGGGTGGATTAAGCGTGTGGGAAACTGCAATTAGATTATTTTTAAAGACCCAATCCAATTTAAATTTTTTAATACACTTTTTCCATTGACCAAATCATTATTTCAATAAACTGTTTACTTGATTATCCTGAATTTAGTCATTATTATTTTAAATTAATATGCTTATATATCTTTTCAAAATGTACTTTAGCACCTATTTTTCATTTTGCTATCTTTTTAAAAAAGTTAAGAAGATATCTTTCGTAAAGCTAAGGCAAAATGATTACTCATTTGAAATTGTTTGGCTTATTTGTTGAAAGCTAATGATAACTTGAATTAAATAAGAGGATCAGTATTGTGGTCATCTATTGTAAGAAATTATGTACTTCAATAGAAACTTTGCTCATAACTTTTTGGCTTACTTACTTAGCTCGTTTATTGATTAGTTTATCTACAAATCCGAATTTCCAAAATTTCCGAGGTTTTATAAGAAGCAAAATCAAATATGAATTTGAGTAATGTCTTTGATTTCAAACACCATTATGATGATATCTACTAATCTACCTCACAAGTAATCATAATTAGCGTGAGATCTTGTGGAGAAAGAATACAGCAAATGCAATAGATATGCAGATCAGGAGCCTTCAAGGATCTCATTTTTCAGAGTCTGTTAAAGTGGGCTCAAAGAACAATAAGACTAGAAATGAACCATAGAGGGGACAATGAGTCATTCAACAAAAAAAAGTTGGTTACTTCAATCCAAGTTAATATTTACGAAATCTTTACAGTTAACCAGATTGCAGAAAATTGCTTGAAACACAAGTCAACATCCATTTAAATATGATTTGTTTGCGTAAAAGGATCAGAAAAAATTATAAGAGAAATTATTCTGACCAAGTACAAAAGCGAAGTGAGAACTGAAAAATTATCAAGTTAAAAAAATTAATTTTAACACGCAAAATGTATATTTAATTGAAAAGAAAAATCTCGTCCCACTTTGGAATTCATTCCAATTTTCGCAACTACATATATTCGAGTTTTATGAGGGAACCTACTCGAATTCCATTTTTTTGCAAACCAACTGACTATAAAGGGTGAAGATTTTAATTGTTTTAGCCTTATAATTGTTTCGAAACCCAAAAGTCCCTATTTATAAATACTATCCTAACCCAAAATTCGCCCATATAATTTGATGAATAACCATTCTTCAAATATCCCTAATCTTCACTATTGCTGTCTCTGTTCAATATGATAATTATGCATACTATTTTTCATAGTACTGCTATTCTAGATATTTGCAAACGCCTTACTTCCTCGTGGGTAATATTAATTGCTAAAATCAATATCTTTTAAATACCACCTCACTTTATCATTAAAACAAAACTTCTCCCAACCTCACGATGTTACATTCGTAAATATAGGACAACGTGAGCATATCCGTCGATCTTGTCAACGATATGGTGCTGACTGCTATTCAACCAATCAAGCAATTAAGGTTACCATCGATCAGGATTACAAGATGGTAATTAAATAAGGTCGTAGTCTGCTGAAAGGTGCGCAACAAATGTGCTGCTAATTGGCCTTAAACTGCTAATTATTAAGTTAAGGCCAAAAATGAAATCATTGATCAATACGGCTAATAATATTGACACTTCTATCACTCCATATTCCAAACACCTTTAACTTTCTGTATGTATTATATTCAAGATACTATTGTGCATTTATCCGGAATGTTAAAGAATTCTTTTTCTTGAATAAAAGCCAAAAATAAATCTTCTACACGCTTGACAATGTCGGGTGGAAAAAAATCAGTTATGAGTTGTCGTTTATCTCTGAAGTCACGAGAATGTCTGAATTTCTTGTATTCGTCGTTTTTAAATTTACCCTGAATTTTGAGGGAATACCTTACGAATTTCGTCTGTTTTCCTTTTATTTTCGGCATAAACTTTCACATGGAGATTACTTCATACGATTGCTCGTTTTAAAGAAAAATCCTTTTTGCGTATAAGAACGCTATGGGCCTCAAAAATCCTATCGTTCAAGTTAATTGAGATGAGAGCAGCGCTCAATTTAATTAATTATTATCGGGCTATAAATACCAACTATCAATTATTAGTACATTCAAAATGAATATTAACGCATTTTTTGCACTATAAATAAATAAAATATTTTATAATTATTTATTAAACAGAAATATTTATGATTTTCTTAGAAAAAAATTAATCTTCTTCAGAGTACAAATTTGGGACAAGACACGTTATAAAATTACGAGTTTCAGCTTTATTTTTGCAAAAAAACAGTTTGGTAAAGAAATAGGCCACCATTTTCTGAAATAATTTAAATAGCGCTTATATTGAGAAAATATAAAACTATCTTATAGTTGGAAGCTAAATAATACTTAAAGGCCCATTTAACTAATAATTTTTATTAGCTTTCGAACTTACCTCCGAACTTATTTTGTTATACTCCGTCGAAAGTGCCTGAAATGCGTGTCTTTACGAAAGCGAGAACTATTTAAAGTGCAGATAGAGATGTCAATGCAGCAAAAGAGAGAAAATGACACGATTCACCAGCGATGATATGTAGTAGTAGTCTTAGTGGAAGGCAGGAGAGGACAACTCCGTCCAAACACATGTGATTACGTGCCCGTGTGCCGTTCATCTCCACCAATCAACTTCCCTCATTCCAAGTGCATCGATCCCATTTGCACTGTGTGCCCATTGGCTTGCGCAGCTGATTCGAAGATATATTTGTGTGCATATTCGTGTCTAAGTTACGCACTATCACGTTGCCAGGTCGCGATGGTTTCAAACTCTGATTAGTCGTGACCAACTCATTATTGAAGTAAGGAATGGGTTACGAAAAAATTGTCAGAAATCCCTCCTTTAGGAAGTCAGCGTAATACCGCAGTAAAAAAACAATATTTTGTCACACTTAAAAAATTTTTAATAAATCTGAGATTAGAGTAAATTTCCTCTGTTTTCTAGAGTTTTGCTGATTTCTAGTAAATCTCCGAATAACATATTCTCTTCAGGTTTCAGTCGAATATTCGACGGCTATTTTGCATGCTTTCTTCAAAATCTGCAAGATCGTAACTTATTGTGGAAGAAAAAAATTGAAATTCTTACACTTTCTAGGGTCATCCAATTGTGGGATATAGTGTGTGGCAGGTCGTAGAAGCCATAACCTTAACTACCAAATAATAACAGCAAATGATAATTTCAAAGAGGGAGAATAGAAATATTATTTTTTACCTGTCTGGGGTGTGCGATAGACTTACCTCCACCTGGTGCACCCTGGGCAACGTATACTCATACGGAAAAAAGTCTATTAGCTGGCAGTTGACTTCTGACTTCAAACTACCCTCACCCCATTGTATGTCATATTCGACAACTTCCACACTACTCACCTCACCCTTTTCCACTTTTGTGTCTGTCTCTTTTACATCTTTGAAACTCTCTTCTGTTCACCCTCTCCCTCTCGACTTGTTTCACTTTGATGTTCCTCCTCTGTGAAGCCTGAAGTCAACTAAAGGGCTAATGATAACTTTCACAACGCCTGTCATTTGATATAAATAAATTTTTTACCTGTCATTTTAATTTACACTTGACTATCAAATATATATATATATATATATTTATTTATTTACATGTGGTTGCCTCTTCTCTGACAGTGAAGTTCATGGCCAGTATATAAAGAGTTGATGAGTCACTAACATGGGTAAGTGGTAATGGCGCGTAACCTCTTCCACTGACCTGAATAACCAGACCCAAGATTAATCACCTGCCAAAATAAATTACACAAGATCATTCGAGCAATCTCCCTTACCTAACCTACAGTGAATGATAAGGATCTAGCCAATGATTTTGTAATCTTAAATATCCTCAAGTCTCATCTACAACTGGTGGACCTTAAACCTACTCCAAGATGGAAAGTGTTATTGGTTAAATCTCAAGAAAAGGTAATGAAGACATATTTGTCGAAACGATTATTCTATATGAGTGATCTTCAATTGTCTCTCCGAAAGTGAATGGTAATTGAAAGAAGGCCGTTCTAGTCACTACCTGACGAAGAAAAACAGAAGGGACAACTTACAAGCCCTCAAAGTCCCCCCCCCCCAGCTAGAAATATGGAAATTAAATCAAGGGACAGCTTTCCGTGGAGAAGGACAAGATATTAAATGCGCAAAAACAGCAAATATGAAGAGTCACCCAGAGTACTTCAAACCCATGCTATTCCTCATATTTTTGAACTTCAATTCTAACGGAAAAGTAAGTGAAAAAGAAAGAAAGCACTCATTTATATTCCTTATCTCATTGACTCCGCAACTGATAGAGCAGTTAGAAGGCCCTTATTGATGGATAACCACAAATCCAACGTTGGCTTACCTATTGGCAGATTACTTTGTCCAGAAAGTAGGAACATCAAGAGCTACGTGAAAAAATGATGGTTTCCAATCCTTGTAAGAACCTGACGCACAGAATTTCCTCTATGAAGAGCAAGGAGGTGGAAGGGAAAGAATGTAAAGCAATTCAACTTATAATAGCAGCATAGCTAATATTCTGGAATTCCGATCAAGCAGGCCTCTCCTGATACTCCAACAGTTCTTGTACTTGCTCTGAAACCCCCCCCCCCCCCACCACCTCGTTTAGAACATGAATATTTTCCTCGATTAATGAACTTTTACCTTCTAAGTGTTTTGATGCTTCCTCGTGATGGAAAGTTGTAAAGTCTTTTTAGCCCTGCCATGAAATTGGGTCACTGTTAAAAACACATTTAGCTTGTTTAAGTTTACCCAACGGCCCTATTAATTTTGTACTAGGCGAGTACCGAAAACGTTATTGACAGGCTGATTCAAAGTATATTTCGTTCCTCTTAAAGGGATTAATGCATAAATATTAGATTAATTTGGGGGGATCGAGGTGGTCGTAATTTTTGCATTTTACTCCTCCATTTGATTGCTCAATAGTAAGCATCTGTTAGATAGCTGGACATGGTAGATTTTCCTAGGCAGCAAAATCGAGACTCCTTACGAAAACATCATTTAACAAACACCCAATTCTGAATTGACTTTCTTTTCATTTTGGGGAGAAATTAACCCCCCAAATCACCATGTGCTTTGAAGTCTACCACGGCATCACGCGAAACGTGAATGAACACGATTCATGCGAGATTTTGACCTCACGGTTTCCCATTTTCAGTAGGGTTTTGATAGCTTCATTTTAGCCGTTATAATATGATCGCATGTACTTTATGTAATTATGCTGTTCGAATAAAAGAATTACTTATTGAATGTCCTTTAGATAAGGTGAGGTTACTTCACGGTGGTGAAAAGTGAAAAATTTAGCTCCTGAATTGATCAATTTTTTAGATAAGTTTTTCACAAATTAGAATCGAAATTTGGGATTTATGGTAATTTCGTTCCTTGAGTAGGGCGATATTTAATATATTTCATAACAGGTTCGATTTTCTTCTTAAAAATTAATAATTGTTGCATACTGTAGTTATTTATTTATTTATTTCAAATGGCAGGTGTTTAGGCAGTTATCATTACCCCTTTAGTTGACTTCAGGATTCACAGAGGGGAAGAAACATCAAATTGAAAAAAGTCGAGAGGGGGGG
>UZAE01001125.1:0-15084 GCA_900617975.1 Rodentolepis nana | reverse complement strand
CCCCCCCCCCCGCCTAGAGTTTGGGCAGGCATGGAGATAAAACACTCGATTAGTAGTTATTGTGTATCTATTCGACCAGTCGAGAGGGCAAAGAAACACGACGACGGCGATGAATATGAGAAGGTTTGAGTAGAGAAGTGGAAGGTTTTGGGACGGTAAGGCTAAGAATATCTGAAGCCAGAGACTGGGATGTAAGAGTTGAAGTAAGTACAGGCGGAACCAGGGAGGCGAAAGTTTGGTGTAAAAATTAGAAAGTTAGCGGTAAATAGTTGAAGGCTGTTGATGTCGGTTCGGCTGCTTGAGTTCCGGATTGAGATTTCTACTCATTCCATAGTATTCTTTCGGTGTCGTCTCCATGCTGGACTTTGACTTATCAATGACTGCAAGTAGCCTGCAAATGCCGAATCTCCTCACGAGAATCGTTTTTGGTAAGTCAGACGGCTGACTTTTATGTTTGGTGGTTGGGGTGTGCGATAGACTTACCTCCACGTGGGGCACCCTGGGCAACGTATACTCATACGGTAAAAAAGTCTATTTATCGGCAGTTGACTTCAAACTACCATGGCTCGACTATTTGTCATATTCGACCCCTTCCACAGTTCTCATCTTACCTTTTTCTCTACCTTTGTGTCTGTCTGTCTTTTTAAAATCTTTAAACACTCTTCTGTTCAACCCCCCTAGACTTTTTTCGATTTGATGTTCCTCTTCCTCTGTGAAGCTTGAAGTCAACTAATGGGCTAATGATAACTATCATAAAGCTTGCCATTTGATATAAATAAATTTGTAGCAAAAGCGAGATGTAATGACAAAAAACTACGCCTCCCCACTCTACTCACATTCCTGCTTAAGACAATTAGATTAATGCACTTAATACAATAATAGACTCATCACGCCCACTCACTCAGCCTTCACGGGGGGGGGGGTATTTGAACCGAATTGTTCAGTGAGTCCTTTTTAAGAGTGAGAGGTTGTGACTGTCTTGTTCTAATTTCCTTGAGTAGCATCAAGCCTTTATTGGCCTTCAACTTCTTCACTTCACAGGATAATTATGAATGGATGGTGGAACAATTTTAGTGTTGAGATATTAACCGAACAATTGGATGCATCTATTTGATTAGATAAGACAATAAACTACCAAGATTTGGGTAATTGATTAATTTTAGGCTGAGGACATAGTATTTTGGTGAAATTTTTTATTAAATATAAGAAGGCATTGAATCTATTCCGTTGTATTTATAATTTTGGTAAATTAATTTAAAAGTAAATGTATTTTCGTAATCTGAAAGATTTATAAGTTCATCGTGTGTTCTTTTATATCGTTTCGACTCTTCCATGCCGTGATCAAGTTCCACCACTAAGAGAGGAGCCATGAATTTGTCATTTATCATAATTTATTTATTTTTTGTTTTTTTAAATAAGTCGATTTGTGTCTCAATGACAGTGGGAATTGTTTGGACTAACTGTTCAAGTATTAGAGTTATCAGGCAGTTGTGACACCTCGTGGTGGAATCCTACGTATATTTTGTAAACAAATAAATAACGGTATTTAATTATCAATTTATTAACAAATAAGATGTAATGAAAAGAATTGTGAAATAGTGTCTTCATAGAGAACATTGGCTAAAATACCCATATAATCAAAAATTTTATTGTCACAGCATTTTTTTTGTAAATTCAAATAATACGAAGGCACTTTATTCCTTAAGGTGCGTGTAATATTTATTTACATTAAAATAATAAATCATGATCAAATTGTCTTTTGTGCATAATATTTTAAAAAAAGTCTTAATCTTTACTGTTTGTTAACTGAAAGTGCCAATAACAATAACATTTGATGACTTCGTTGTGATATTGAGAGTTAATTACTTGTGCACAGCAATTCTAATCAAGTTACTAGCCTCGTCCTCTGATGATCCTGTCTCTTCCGTTTCGGATTAAGTTAGACCAACGTGACTTTGACACGCACCTCTTCTTGTTCTCTTATATTATGGATATTCTTTTCATATTTTATGGCGTGTGTGATAGACTTACCTCCGCGTGGTGCTCCCTGGGCAACATATACCCAAAGGGCAAAAAGTCTATTAACCGACAGCTGACTTCTCACTTCAAACTGCCATGACACCACTGGCTGTATGTCATATTTCACCACTTTCACAGTACTCATCATACCTTTTCTCTGCCTTTGTATCTGTCTGTCTGTCGCTCGACTTTATTCACTTTGATGTTCCTCCTCCCTCTGTGAAGCCTGAAGTCAACTAAAGGGCTAATGATAACTATCAAAACGCCTGAAATAAATAAATAACTAAATATTATATTTTGTTCAAGTGATGTTACTATGGTTTATTAGCCAACTAAATATGTTAGAATTAGAAAGTCTTCTCCGTTCCGCAAATACAGAATAAGGAATACATAGTGGGGGTTCCATTGCGGCTTGAAACGCTTCCTTAGAGAATGTTGGCTAGTTAGTAGTTGCCATGATAACTCAAGGTACGGCAACAATTTATTTTAAAAGCGACTATCCATTGTGGAATTTAAATATATCTTACTCAAAGCAATGTCTGGCAGTTAGAATCCAAGACGGACTGATAAGTGAACCTCCGCAGACATGACCAACGAGTTTTGAATGACTGGTGCGCGATGAACCGTTGGTTGGTGCAGAAGCTGCCTTCATCTTCTGCAATTTTAACAATTGTTCGAATAACTTTGGATTTGCTTGAAGTTGTTCTATTAAGTATTCCAGGCGATCATCGCTTCGTCTTGATATTGAGTTCCTAGTCTGCAGAAATGGGGGAAAATAAACGATCTTAACAGCTTTGAGATGCAGTTTCTATCTGACGAGTATTTTGCAAATACATATAGCACTTTTCCATAGATATTTAATACAAATTACTCCTATGATATTTAATTCAATTTAATGAGGGGTGTGCTATAGACTTGCCTCCACGTGGTACACCCTGGGCAACGTATACTCGTATGGCAAAATGTCAAATTAACTGGCAGTTGACTTCTGACTTCAAACTACCATCACCCCACTGTATGCCATATTCGACTAATTCCACAGTACTCACTTCACCTTTTTTCTACCTTTGTAACTGTCTTTCTTGCATCTGTGAATCACCCTTCTGTTCCCCTCCCCTCTCAACTTTTTCTCACTTTGATGTTCCTCCTCCCCTCTGTGAAGCCACTTTGATGTTCCTCCTCCCCTCTGTGAAGCCCGAAGTCAGCTAAAGGGGTAATGATGACTATCAAAACACCTGTCATTTGAAATAAATAAAGTTTATGAACCTTAATGATTGCCAGGTACAATTTTTCTTAAAATTATAACGTGGAGATATTTTGGGTTTCATTGGATTACCTAAGCCACTCTGTTATTGATAAGAATGTTATAACTCAAATAGGGCCAAAATTTTAAAATAAAACAGTGTCCTGTACTCACAATATCTTGAGCATTCACTGCTATTGACTTTAAGATTGTCGAAAGGAGCAAATGCAGGAATGCGAATATAAAAAGTAATTGATTTAACGTTCTAAAGGTAGGTGTTCTGATAACTTTTTCTAGTATCTCATCTACAAGATAACAACTTGTAAATATTTTTAACTTTGGTCAACAGAACTTAAGGAAATTTCCTTTTAAAAAACTACGCCTATTATTGATTATTTTGATAGCTAATTTTGTTTTTTTAAAGTACTCAACTCCAGTGAAAGTACCGATTTTATTGCGCGACCTCTTCCATTGGCCTATTTTATAATTCATGGACGAAAATATTTTGATAATTAAATCTACATTTTATTGCTCTAAACAATATATGTATATTTATATGGGGAACAAAAGATTTTCTCCCCTTGGTGTCAAATAGGTTTATTTTTATTACTTGAAATATATTTAGACGTGAGTGTATTGGTCTTAAGCACGACATTTTATTGTAACTAAGGCATCATCAATCTCAGCCGAGATATTTCTCTAGTCCGACTGAGATACTCCCTTTTATTCAAGCCAGAATGCCAAGAGGTGACAGCTGAAGATCTCATTGAAAGACTAGAGAACTTGGAGGGTTCTTGGAAAGTGCAGAAAAGTGGTCAAATGTGGTTGTTTAGGCAGACTGTGCGATTGCAAGCGAATGCAAGCGTTGAATGCGTCTAAATTGACGTTCTGAAAAGTGAATATTCACATCAAGACCCCCTCTTTAATTAGAAGAAGAAGAAGATACTCCATTTTGGAAGTATTCAGTTTAAACCAACGCTTAAATTATGAAAAAGTTAGTATATAAAATCGTATTTCCAAAATAACATTTCCGAAATGAATGTTCAGGTTGGACTGGTTCTTCGACTCCATTTTAATTTTGGAATAATTTTTGAAAGGGTAATGTGCCACCTCTGTTCCTCATCAATTAAATGGGAAAATTGGCTAAATTGAACAGCAAAACTTGTATAAATGCAGGACCAAAAGTCTGATAAGACCAAATATTTTCAACCAAAACTAGTTAATTCCTGAAAATTTTATCTTTCGATAAAGAAAAACTTCCATGCAAACCGCTCGTTCTATGTAATGTGCTAATGGATATGATTTTTCATACAAAGCAGTCCATTGAACAACGTTTCTTTAAAAATCAATTTTGGTCCTCGAAATTAGATATCGAAATCAGAAAAATACGCAAAAATGAGCTCTCATTTTAGGCTGTTGAAATTTAAAAGAGACTATCCATTTGCCAATTTTCAACATTCCTTAAATAAATAGGTTTATTTTACTAATGATTCACGCCTTATTCTTCTATTCCATTAATTTTTTCACGAAGCAAATATTGTGTATGAATTATTAATAATAGTCTAAGCATAGGGAATTAAATAAATAAAATAATTTTATATAATGGAATACAGAGGCTAATTAAGAGAAAATTCGGAATTCTCATAAAAATTATTCATGGGATACTATGTTTTTTTGCATGCTTGTGATAATTCAATAAAGGCATTAATAGTGTTGGTAAAAGGTAAAAAAATGATTTTTTTTTGCACAATATGAACAATTTTGACTTTATGCTTTAGATGAAAAAATTTCAAATTCATACCGGTTCTTCAGATTTAATTTGGATTGAAACGAGCCACGGCCACTCAAACTGTCGCGATTCAACGCCGCCAACAATGCGCTTGGAGACGTCAGTTGAATGATAGCGGCTTCGGCCACAGTGTTCCCTAATAGCTTTTTGAATTGAAAAAAAAATTAAAATTAAAATTAAAAATCCTCTCTTCATTGATTATGCATTATATAAATATATCGGTTTCTGGGGTGCGCAATAGACTTAATTCCACATGGTGCACACTGGGCAACGTATACTCATCCGGTAAAAATGTCTATCGATCGGCAGTTGACTTCTGACTTCAAACTACTATGGCCCGACTATTTGTCATATTCGACCCCTTCCACAGTACACACGTCACCTTTCATCTGCCTTTGTGTCTGTCTGTCTGTCTCTTTTACATCTGTTCCCCCTCTCGACTTTTTGTTACTTTGATGTTCCTTCACCTCTTTGTGAAGCCCCAAAGTCAGCTCCAGGGCTAATTATAAATGTAAAAACGCCTGACATTTGATATTAATAAATAAATATATCGGTTTCTGATTAAGCTTACTTCACGTCAATAATTCCTTGTCGAACTGTGTAAATTCTGCTTAGAATTTGGCATATTTAAGGATGACACTTTGGTGCAACTTTTCTACTTTTGCTATTTATAATGTCCAAATATCTTGCATAATGAGTGTCGTCAAGGTTATTTCAGGGAAACTAGAATTTTTATTCTTCATTCATATTATACGAGTCAGAACTGCACAAGGCATTTGTATAATATTCATCAATTATTATTAGAAAATTCATTTTGAGCAGATTCTAGTAAGATCTACCTTAACTTAAATTTCATTGTTAAATGAGCACACTTGGTCGTTATTGCGAGAATGGAAGTAAATATTAAAATAAGAGAAAAAAAATTTAATTGAATCAGCTGATGTAAGGATCTGAGCAAAATGAATAGTGAACTCAACCAAAATTTCAGAGATCAAATTATGTTAATTATGCCTCTTTGAAGGTATTGATAGGTATACCGAATGTTAAAGTGATTAAAATTATAAATTATATTGAACAAAATGGGGTGTGGTTTCAAATGGCAGGCGTTATGATAGGTATCATGGGGTGTGCAATAGACTTACCTCCGTGGTGCACCCTGGGCAATGTATATTTAGACTTACCTCCACGTGGTGCACCCTGGGCACCGTATACTCATACGGCAAAAAAGTCTATTAACCGGCAGTTGTTGCGATAGACTTACCTCCACGCGGTGCACCCTGGGCAACCCACTCATACGGCAAAAAAGTCTATTAACCGGCAGTTGACTTATCACTTCTCATACGGCAAAAAAGTCTATTAATCGGCAGTTGACATCTTGACTTCTGACTTCAAACTACCATGACCCCACTGTATGTTACAAAGTATACTCATACGGCAAAAAGTCTATAAACCGGCAGTGGACTTCTGACTTCAAACTACCCTCACCCCACTATATGTCACAACTTCTCACTTCAAACTACCATCACCCCACTGTATGTCATTGTGTATGCGCATACGGCAAAAAAGTCTATAAACCGGCAGTTGATCTAACCCTAACACGGCAAAAAGTCTATAAACCGGCAGTTGACCTCTGACTTCAAACTACCATGACCCCACTGTATGTCATATTTGGGCAACAGACCTCATACGGCAAAAAGTCTATAAACCGCTGGGCAACGTATACTCATACGGCAAAAAAGTCTATTAAAGGCAGTTGACTTCTAACTTCAAACTACCATGACCCCATTGTGGCAGTTGACTTCTCACTTCAAACTACCATCACCCCATTGACGGGCAACGTATACTCATACGGCAAACAAGTCTATAAACCAATGGGCAACGTATACTCAAACGGCATACCTCCACGTGGTGCACCCTGGGCAACGTGTACTTACAACCTCCATGTGGTGCACCCTGGGCAACGTATACTTATGCGGAAAAAAGTCTATTGACTGGTAGTTGACTTCTCACTTCAAACTACCATCACCCCACTGTATAGTTGACCACTGACTTCAAACTACCATGACCCCACTGTATGCCTTGACTTCTGACTTCAAACTACCATGACCCCACTGTATGTTACAAAGTATACTCATACGGCAAAAAGTCTATAAACCGGCAGTGGACTTCTGACTTCAAACTACCCTCACCCCACTATATGTCACAACTTCTCACTTCAAACTACCATCACCCCACTGTATGTCATTGTGTATGCGCATACGGCAAAAAAGTCTATAAACCGGCAGTTGATCTAACCCTAACACGGCAAAAAGTCTATAAACCGGCAGTTGACCTCTGACTTCAAACTACCATGACCCCACTGTATGTCATATTTGGGCAACAGACCTCATACGGCAAAAAGTCTATAAACCGCTGGGCAACGTATACTCATACGGCAAAAAAGTCTATTAAAGGCAGTTGACTTCTAACTTCAAACTACCATGACCCCATTGTGGCAGTTGACTTCTCACTTCAAACTACCATCACCCCATTGACGGGCAACGTATACTCATACGGCAAACAAGTCTATAAACCAATGGGCAACGTATACTCAAACGGCATACCTCCACGTGGTGCACCCTGGGCAACGTGTACTTACAACCTCCATGTGGTGCACCCTGGGCAACGTATACTTATGCGGAAAAAAGTCTATTGACTGGTAGTTGACTTCTCACTTCAAACTACCATCACCCCACTGTATAGTTGACTTCTCACTTCAAACTACCATCACCCCACTGTATGCCACATTCGACCCCTTCCACAGTAATCACCTCACCTTTTTACTACCTTTGTGTCTGTCTCTTTTAATTCTGTGAAACACTTCTGTTTTCCTATCAACATTTTGTGACTTTGCCTGTTCCTACCCTCTGTGAAGCCCGAAGTCAGGTAAAGGGCCAATGATAACTATCAAAACGCCTGCCATTTGAAATAAATAAAAATTGAACTAGATGAATTATAGGAAGAAAGTAGTTAATGTCTTCGGCTGTCTTCTCGTCACCGTCAAGCAGGTTATAAAGCGTGTGTGAATGATATGTTAGACTAGTTTTTATTAAATAAAAATTAATTACCTACCAATAGGAAGAAATAAAGAGTTGTCCTGAATAAAATAGAAAAAAAACTTTTAATGGACAATAAAATATTTCAACATCTACCACTTCAATAAGTCACCTAAGAAACGGAATTCTAACTCGGTATGCATGAATTCATTCAGTGATCGGGAATCTTAAGTCCTGAATTGTTGCCTTCGACACTCGGGCTTACTAAATTTGTTCGGAAACTGAGTTCACCTTTAGGCAAAATTCACACTCCATATCCACTTGTTTCACTTCACTAATTCGTTTTGGCGTAAAAGTTGAAATAGTCTGTGACGATATGTGAAATTAAACCTGCGTGCCAGCAGATCAACTAAATTAATGGAACAAAATTTTGAAAAAATCGTTAAAAGGCCCAATAGAAACCCGCTGAGCTTATTAAAGGGTGAAAAAATCAATGAAAAATAAATTCCTTGAACCCGTTTTTGTAATTTCATTTAAGCTTGAAATTCAACTAACGCTAGTCTCGATTGGGAATTAATTCCACTTATTAAATTGTTCAAATTTTCAAACCTAATAATTTTTATTTACCAACATTAATCAGGCAACATTATTGTCATATTTAATGAATTAAACGAAAATAGCTAAACGTGCATTTATTAAAAAAATATATAAGTCTAGATATTTTTTTAAGAGATGAGGTATGTTTTGAAATACTTTATAAAATTATTAAGCAATGATATAAAATATTCATTCTAATTTGTCTCAAATATTGAGGAAAAATAGCAATCTTATTCCTTCATTTATAGAAGAAATTAGGCACATATTGGTTAAAACTTAAATGTTATTTCCGATTTTTCATTATTACTTTAATTTAATTGTAAAACGCTGAATAATATTAAAGTAATCAAACAGCTCAATGACAAAGTTACCCTGTTTGAGAAATAAGATGCAGTGAGGTATTAAATATAGATGCAATATGGGATCGACATAACAATAAAAGACGTTTTCTTTCTTTACAAAATTTACGCGAATTGTTAATAAGTTTACCATATAAGTCAGAAGAACAATTGAAAATACTTGATAAATGTGGCTGTAATAGGAATATTTGTATTGTATACACCAACAATTTCTCAAGTAAATGCTGTCCTTGTAACTGTAAATTTTAGAATTTCGGCTTATTTCTTTTCAACTTTATGCCTTTATCTGATGACGGCAGCATTAGGACTGTTTTAAAATAGTTCTTGAATAACCTTACCATCGAACAAACTTCGAAATAGCAAAAAAATATGGTAGCTTTCCAATTTAGTATTTTCCGATGGATTAGCAAATTTAATGCGCGCAACTTGTTCATTATTATCTCAGGCGACTTTATGTAATTAAACTTATAAAAGTTAAGACAAATACATTAAGAATAAACTATCCAATTTACTTATTAACTAACTTATTTTTAATTTCAAGGTTTTAACAGTAAATTTTAATAGGGCCTTTAAAGATGTGTAAATGTTTGATTTATTTATTGGAAAGTAATCAATAAGATTGGAAAGTAATTTTCCGGCTGATTTGGAGATAAATATTCCGATGAATTTTTAAATGAAGTTAATGTATATTTGTAAATTTCAAAGGGTTTTTTTTAAATTGCAAACAGAGTTACTTAAAGAACAAAAATTGCTATTATTAATCATTTCAAATTGGTTTGCGTATGATAACTCACTTTCATCAATGCGGACTTTGGGTTTCCTCATGTCCTCCAGTAAGTGTCTCCAAAAATCCTCCTGAAAGGACAAAATTTAAAAATTTCAAATTTTAATTTAGTTTTTTTTCTGACACTTCATGCTTTAAAATATGTTGATTAAATGCTATAAAATTATTAATTACGGTTTTCAGAGATGCCGCCGGTGAAATTAGTGCGATTGTGAGTATAACTCCTTGAATAAGTGCCTTAAATGAGAAACAAAAATGTTTCCTAATTCATTGTTTTTTATTCCCGAGAAAACTTTGAAATTGACAATAGGCATTTACTTACGAGATGCATTTTGAAATTATGTGTGCAGAAAGTTGGATCTATCAAAATTTCACTATTTATATGAGTGCTTGAGCTTAACTGCGTCTTCCTGATTGGTTCAAATAGACAGCCTTTCAGCTAAGCGCATTATATTGACCGCTAATAAGCATTTAATAACTAAGGGGTATTTTAAAATGGAAAATAAAACTTACAATATCTTAGTATTCTAAAAATGTAAAGCTATGTAAATATGCTTTCAACAATCCATTCATTCAGAAATAGGCACAAACGAGTTGAAATGACTCTCAAAATTATTATTATTAATTTATTTCAAATGGCAGGCTTTGTGATATTTATCATTAGTCCTTAAACTTTAGGGCTGGACACCGAATCAGGTAGGTCTTCTCCATTTCAACGTTGTCTTTAGAGCTGGACACCGAATCAGGTGGGTCATCACCATTTCCTCCGCTAGACACCGAATCAGGTGGGTCTTCTCCATTTCCTCCTTTGAACACCGAATCAGGTGGGTCTTCTCCATTTTCTCCTGTAGAGAATCAGATGGGTCTTCTCCATTTCCTCCTGTAGGTTTCACAATCAGACTCCATGTCCTTGTCTTTAGAGCTGGACACCGAATCAGGTGGGTCTGCCGTTGTCTTTAGAGCTGGACACCGAATCAGGTGGGTCATCACCATTTCCTCCGCTAGACACCGAATCAGGTGGGTCTTCTCCATTTCCTCCTTTGAACACCGAATCAGGTAGGTCTTCTCCATTTCCTCCTGTAGGTTACATAGGGGGCATGTGGGTTGAGTGTATACTCCCAATCCGTGAAGGTGTTTTGCCAGGCAAGCGTGTCCGCTACGCACCTTCTCAAAATAAAAACGGTATTTTGTCGGTAATGTTTACTAATTTCTGAATGATATTAAATAGTAATTTGGCTTGCACAACTAATGAAGACACCTATGAATATAAAATTTGTCAAAGCCGTCTACTTAACTAATACCAATGTGTGTGATGTATGACTTATATGCCTTCAAAAAGAAACAATTTGTTAAATACATTTAAATTCAAATATGACTTCAATCTAGACGATCAGAGTTTTTGAGCTTCATAAGAACATGCCGATGCAGAAAGCAGCCTGGCTCTCTTCTTCATTGAAATTCCATTTTACTTTGTTAGAATTTAATTAGTGAAAAGGAGTTTTGTGTAGGAAAATTGACGTTAACTGCAAAGGCCCCTACATTATCTTTAAGACCACGTAGTACAAAAATATTCCATAGCAAAGCGTGATTGAAGAAAATTAGATCATCCATAATGTTATTTTAAGAGAAGATCATTATTCAAAATCTGGGGTGTGCGATAGACTAACCTTCATGTGGTGCACCCTGAGCAGCGTATACTCATACGGCAAAAAGTCTACTAACCGGCAGTTGACTTCTGATTTCAATCTACTATGGCCCGACTATTTGTCATATTCGACCACTTCCACAATACTCACCTTACCTTTTCCTCTACCTTTGTGTCTGTCTATCTCTTTTCATTTGTGATTCATTCTTCTATTCCCTCTTTCGACTTTTCTCACTTTGAAGTTCCTCTCCTCTGTGAAGCCCGAAGTCAATTTAAGGGCTAATGATAATTATCAAAACGCCTGTCATTGGAATAAGCAAATAAATATTTCTCGATATTCTGCCCTTATAAGAAACAAATTTTTAGATACGATGGTCTAACTTAGAAAAACTTTTGCTCATCATGAAGTCATTTCGTTCTCTGCTTCTTTGAACTCTCAACACCTTGCACATTCTCTTCTTATCTGTAACCAAAGGTCCTTTGTTAGTTGATGCCCGCCCAAACACTGGTTTGAATTTAGTTGAGAGACAAGAAGCATTCATAATTTCGACTTATTCCTGGAAGGCCAGTAGTGCAAATAAACAAACGCTTGAGAAATTTAAGGATGAGAGATAAATAAAGAGAATCGCCTGTCCACTAGAACAATGCCTTATCTTCAAAAATTCTTTGAATTTTTTCATTTATCGGTGATTCTGCTCCATTGCATTGATTCAAATATGGAACAGTTGATTGAAAAAAGGGTTGTTGGTTGTTGCACTTTTAATTGAACTGGTCTGCACTGAAGCAAAATAAATGGATGAAGAATGACGGGAATTTAACTAAAAAAATATTCAAATAGGCCCTCCTGCGCAAAATTCATCATTTCAAGATTTGTATTCATATCCGCGACGTTCAGTACTTCTTACCCAAGTGCTTCTTTTCAATTTATTAAAATTAAAATTTTACCCAAAATGAACTCTTATTCTCAGTTTGTTGTCCTACTTGAAATTAGTTGTTACGCCATATAATATTCATTAGATTCAAACACAAATCATCATTTCCTTCATACTCCATGATCTGTTAACTTAAATGCCACTCCAAATCATTCTCAAGCACACTTTTTGACACTGCTAAGAAAGTACCTTTGTAAGCCATAGCAACGCCCTTAGTTAATTTTAAACGTTTTCTCATAAAAGTGTCATCAAATTGCGGTATCCATTTTATTCGCAATTTGGGACAATAAATTTTCATCCTAATGTGATTGAGTTGGCCATTTTTTATTTAAACAATGCCAGGTCTTGTTACATTGTTGCTGCACCAAACAATATAATAGCTGGTTAATCTTCCAAACCACTAATTACTAATTTGAGAAAGAGTGCGGGTTACCCTTTCATTTAATAACTAATGGTCTTTATATAAATGATATTTAATATCATAATGAGGAGAAAAGAACGGCTAATTTTAGGCTAGTGTAAATAACAGTAAATATTGTTTTATTGCAGTCGGAAGTATATGAAATCGCCATTGCTTTTATTTTCAAATAAAAAATAATTAATGGAAAGCAGGAGACAAAATTAATTTGATAATGTGTCCGTAAATCAAATACCAATTTCTGCTGCCTTAACTTCACTTGTATCGATTAGCATTTCACTATTTGAGTAACCGCGTAAATGTGATAGGCGAAAATTGCCATTCTTTGTGTATTTAAGGTGAAACTGACTATATCTCATTTAAACACTGATAAGCTTTTAGTTATAACTATATTTCCCACTTTATTTAAACAATTAGTGGTTTTAAAACTACTGGCTTTGCATAGCGCTAATTTGAAAGTGATATTAACAAAACAAATCGTTACAGTAATTCAATTTGATTTAATTGTTTTCCTCAATCGGCAAAAAAATTGGTTTAATATTATGCAATTCAAAATTGGGAAAAAACCAAATGAATTCAACTTTATGAGTACAAAAGCGATTTAACCGCCTTCACTCTAGACATTTGATTTTAGACGCCTGATATCACTGACATTATCAAATCATCTTTTAATTGCACTGTCCATTTTTTTTTTGATAAAAAGCTATTCATTTGAATTTCTCGTCATTTTTTAAAGTGAATATGGGCTGAAACCTTCTTTTTACCACTGGAAATAATTCTGAGTGTGTGTGCAAATAGAAGATATTATTCACCCCACCCCACCCCACAACCCCTCACTCCTCTTCTAGCTTTGTGCTGACTCACTTTTTATCTCTAGACTATCAAAAAATGGAAAGATTTTTGATATCTCCAAAGATGCCCCACAACGCTAAGCTAGCATCAGGACTATTCATCACTAAAATTTGGTAATTAAATATCTAATGTTGAAGTTTGCCCACTAGGAATAATAAAGTCACAAAAAGTCGAGGAATGGGGGAACAGGAGAGTGATTCACAGATGTAGGAGAGGCTGAGAGGACACAAAGGTAGAGCAAAAGGTAAGGTGAGTACTGTGGAAGTGGTCGAATATGACATACAGTCGGGTCACGGTGGTTTAAACAGACACAAAGGTAGAACAAAGGTGAGGTGAGTACTGTGTTACACGAAGGTAGAGAAAAAGGTAAGATGAGTACTGTGGAGGCTTAGAAAAGGTAGGAAAAAGGTGAGGTGAGTACTGTGGAAGATACAAATGTAGAAAAAAGGTGAGGTGAGTACTATGGAAGTATACAGACTCAGAGGTAGAAAAAAGGTGAGGTGAGTACTGTGGAAGTAGACTAATATGCCATACAGTGGGTCATGGTAGCTAGTAGTCGAATTTGACATACAGTGGGGTGATTGTAGTTTGAAGTCATAGTCAACTGCCAGTTAATAGACTTTTTGCCGTATGAGTATGCGTTGGCCAGGGCGCACCACGTGGAGGTACGTCTATCGCACACCCCGATATCCAATCATAGTAAATTCAACAACCGATGAATATGATAGAGTGACGATTAAAAGGTTAATTGAACCAGCTTTGTCTGTACGATCTATACTAAGTGGGAGTTCCCTGGAATGTAGTAAATGTCCATCTAATTTACACAGGGCTTATTGACCAGTTTTGTTTAATTATGGAGGCTCTATCTTGCCTCCTCAATTCAATTCTTTAATGATTGGAATTCCTCTGCTCATCATTTTGGCGTAGCAGAAATGGGAAATAGCATTTGAGAGTCAATAGAGTTACATAAGTTGTGCTAACTCAACTTGAACTCAAACCGGTATCATGATAGGTTGACATAAATTCATTCACAATTACCACATCAGTTTTTAAAGTATAATTGATAAAATAATGCATCATTTATTTATTTTAAATGCCAGGCGTTATGATAGCTATCATTAACCATTTAGCTGACTTCAGGCTTCACAGAGGAAAGATTCATCAAAGTAGAAGAAAATCGAGGGGTGGGGTACAGAAGAGCGATTCACAGATGTAAAAGAGGCAGACAGACACAAAGGTAGAGAAAAAGGTAAGATGTGTACTGTGAAAAAGGTCGAATATGGCAAGCAGTCGGGCCATGGTAGTTTGAAGACAGAAGTCAACTGCCGGTTAATAGACTTTTTTGTCGTATGAGTATATAATGCACCATTATGGTACATATAATGAATTTTTTTAGAAGCCATATTCAATT